>BMAT01010068.1:77455-109450 GCA_019649035.1 Elysia marginata | reverse complement strand
AGTCTTAGCTCTGTTCATTTTCTTGTGTTTTTTATCTCCTCGATTGATGCAGAGCTTCCAACCAGCACTGATTTCAGTATTTTAGTATCAGAATGATTACCAAAATACTGGGGTACTGGTGTCATACCTAAAATACTGAAATTAGCTATAACCTTGTAAAGTTTCTGTGATAGATAAAATAGGAGGAAAATTATGGAAATCTTGGCTGCAATGAGGTCACTTTCAAAATGCCCCAGGTCATCTTTTTTCAAGTTAATGTGAGTGTTGTCTTTGAGAGAAACTCAAAATTGAAGACAGTTAAAAAACCAAGGACTTGGCAACTACTGCTAGTAATATACCGTTCGTATGAAAACGTCTTATCTTGTTAGATCTTATTTCCCGTGAATACTGAAATACTATTAAAATACTGAAATGGGGATTTCAAAGTACTAGAGCCAGTTGATTAGGAGTTAGCATCTCTGTTGATGTGGTTTTTAAGCTTATCTTTCAAATCACATTTGATGCAACCAATTCATAATAGGGGACCTAGATCAAATGATTTTTGTTGAGGTGACCCTGTAAGTCTCTTTTTTTAAAACAAAAGGAGCTCGATTAAAATGAGAATTTCTACTCTATCTTATAGACTTGTTGTTGCATGATTATAGACAATGTTTAACAAAGCAGCCACAGTTAAACAAATAAAGATCTAAAATCTCATTTTTTTTAGCCTGGGACAATGATAATGCTTTGCTGCTCGGGCTATATACTGTACCATTTTAACGCGATGTACCCTGTTGCTGTATGGGGCTGAATTCGTTAGCTAATCTGTTTAGCCTTTATTCATAGGCATCTACCTTTCTGAAAAAAAGTGGCGTGTTCGTTCAGTGATTTCGCACCTTCTCCAGCTTCTTTATTGTGCTTATAAAGAAATGTGGAAAGACTGGCTTTATTGTGATTGCTTTAAACTCAACTTATTTAAGGTCCCGTCAGACTGTAAGCTTGCGCCCAATGACAGGCCTGGCTACATAACTGTTGGCACTGAAACTGATAGTGATAGTCGCTTACACGAGCTTAATCGAGTCAAGTTGATAACTTTCGTGTGCGCAGCTTAAACACAATTTACATATGTACTTAGTTTGACTTGAAATCTTGACTTATCTCTAGTGCTGCAGCAGGTGCCGTGGCTGTTATGTCAAGTTAAGTTACATGTTTCCAACCCCTTATGTTAAAGTTAGACCACAGAGGTCTATGCTATCAATAGACGTCTGTGGGTTAGACCTAGTACGTATACGCTTCTTAGGGAATCTAAGGAGATGTTAAAGTTATCGTCATCATCAAGCGCCGTGCCCGACTGCGTCGTCGATCATAGTCCTCCATTTGTCTATCATCAATTGATTCTAATAGCTGTACCGGCCGCCATGCCCCATCCCACCTCCACCCAACGGGTGAGTCCGTAAATTAACTCCTCTCTCTGTCTACCCCTACTCCGTTTGTCATTCAGCTATCCGGTAATGATCATGAATTCCTGCAACCGTTGCCTCGTGAAATGTCTCCAAAATCTTCATTGTTTTCGGTGTATTGTCGCATATATTTTTTTTTCGGTGTCGCCCTTTTCCAGAACTTTTTGTTTGTCCATAAAACTCTCAATATATACATACAAAACACACACACACACACACACATTTTTCCACGGATTTTAGTATCTGTCGGTCAAGAATATAAGTTTCACATCCATTCAAAAGAACAGGTTCTATGTGATATTGGAGGATTCTTTTACGTACTGAAATTGATAGGTTTCTACATTTTAACAGAATCGACTCCATGGAAACGCTCTCTTTCTTGGCTTGACTAATCCTGCTTTCTATTTCTTTATGACACCGACCATCGGGGGTTATTAATGTCCCCAGGTATTTAAATTAACTCTGTTTCAGAGTTTTGTCTTGAATTTTGATTTTACTACTCAGGATGTCAGCCCTTTTTGAGATTAGCATTGTCTCTGTTTTCTTGCTATTAAGGCTTAATCCGGTGGCACCGCTTTCTTTCAAAGTAGTGTCTAGTAAATTCTGCGAATCTGTTTCGGTCTTTGCATTTAGTACCGTCTCGTCCGCATACCGCAGATCGTTGATGTTTACGCCTCGAAACAAGATACTCAGGAATTCCTTCAACATGTCGCATGATTACTTCGCTGGAAAGAGAGAACAGGTCCGGAGACAAAACGCATACTTGTCTTACTTATACCTCTTTTTGTGAGTTCAAAATCACTCAGTTCATTAGCCACGCTTATTGCTGCTGTCTGCTCTAAATACAAAATTTTCATAACTATTAGGTCTTTCCCATCGATATCAAATTCATTGGGAATTTTTACTTCATTGTATATCGTTTGAATTAAATCATTGGGTTCATTGACGAGCGAGCTAAAAATACCGATTACATGAACAACCGCTTCATGCTTCTAACTTTTCTGTGTAGACATATTAAGCAGGCGAGACAGCCTTCAAACCTCGATCAAATATTAAAGACTGGAAATATTCAAACAGATTAAAACACTGTAAAACGTAAAAATTTCCAACAGATAAAATAAGGAAACTGGAAACTTACCTACAGTTGTAACAGCGGAAAATTTCCTTAAGATGAAAGAACCCCCCCCCCCCCTGGAAAGTCTGGCACTTTTGCATCTTTAAAAGTATAGGACCATTAGTAAAACCACGACTTTATTCGTTTTGTACTCTTTATTCACAAAAAAGATCATTAACGGATCGTGGTCGCATCACACAAATGCATTATATTCTACTGCCATTAAGTGTCCATAAGAAGTGTATTTACGAAAATGTGGCTTAGGCCACTTAATGTTATGATGATGATTTATACGGCTTGAGTTTCCGGAGGTGATCACCGGAAAGAGCAAGCTAAATCTGATAAAAGAAGACGTATATATGTAACCGAAGCTCACACGCTGCCTCTAAAAAAAAACCCTAAATTTCAAGCGTAGTTGTATATGTACATGTATTTATATCTACTCGTAGCTTTCTGGATTAAGTTAACCAGTCTTCTGACGCGGGCGAGAAAGATCATTATGACCGTAAGTCGACGATCCGGTATGTTAACAGTTCTTATGTAGGCCTACTTCTCTTGTTTCCAAATAATCATATAACATCATTTTCCACAATATAGGCGTTTGCGCATCTCTTCTATTCGATTTCATGTGTTTGTCCTCCTTCCAAAATCATATCCCACATCCTTATGTCAGCAGGTTGATGGGCAATGGGTGTCATTTAACAACTCGGCAAAAACATGTTAATGTACGAATCCATAAATTTAACTGCCAATTCTTTAATTACAATGCAGTCTGCCTAGACGAGAAAATGGCTGTATCGAATTTATATAATTAACGATCGAATGCAAAATTAGATAGTGTAACTAAATTAGTAGATGAACTGAAAAATAAACTTGACGAATAAACATAAGAACTAAACCCGCTTGCAGTAAGGAGATTAGTTGAATATTAGTTTACCCCAGATCTTTTTGTTCTCAGCTCTTGACCTATTAACCCCCCCCCCCTTTCTCTCTCGCGTACCGGTTGTTAGAAGCAGTAGTTTTTTTTAAAAAATCTATTTGTCTTTTCGTTTAATTACAAAATGTGGTTGGTGTGACACACGCTACAATGATACATCTTCACGTCGCTTAGCTCAAAGTTCGCGGTCGAATCGGGTCTTTGCCCTACTAGACTATTGATTTCAACTTCCCAGTCGAATCTAGGTAGATCTACTATAAAATACAAGGTTATTGCGAGTGTGTGCGTGTCGATGTCATCCAGGTCTGCTCGGTAAGATTGCAGGTCCTCTGGCGACCTCCTTAGTTTACTGATAAGACGCGATGGCTCTATAGTGGACAGTTCAAACACTCGCTGTTCGCAGCGAAGGCCGCAACGCCTATGTACATAATATAACAAAACTGGCTGGTCCCTGGAACGACTGGACTAACTTCATTCTTAGATGACTACATTGCTGCTGTAAAATTTCACTGGGTTATTATCATCAGAAAGAGAAGAGAAACGAGAGACGAAGAGTTAACACAAAGCGCTTCTGCCTTTTCTGTCGAGTGCGACCTCAGCAGCAGGGAGTATGGACTTTTTACGATTCGAAGTAAGTTTTTCACAAAGTAGTTATAAACACAATTAAACCTGCGTCACAATCATATTTCTCAACAGGAATTCTTGTTCCTTCGCCAACGGTTAAGAAATTTTACACTGTCGCATGTAGCTCGTATGAATTCGTAACGAATCAGTAATCGTACCGTATCTAAAGCTTCCTCATATCCCCTGCAGTAATGAAAGTTTTCTCACCGCCATCTTATAGTTATACCGTCCTACGCCCTTCTTTTATAATTCTACTTTGTAAATGTTTACCTTGGTGTTGATCCTCTATTAAAGAGCAGCCTTTGAATGTTTGAGTTGAACTTGGCGTTTTAAAAAGGCTGTGTAATCTACTTGCTTTGATATCTCTATCTTTCTGTCTCTGTCTCTCTCTCCCTACCTCTCTCTGCCTTTCCCCCTTATTTTAACAACCTTTTTGATAGGATTTCTCTCTTGTCTACTGCTCCCCAGGCTTCACGTTCAAGTGATTTGGACTACTGTTAAAGTTTCACTATGGATCCTCCGGAGCTTTTACATTTCGCAAATGAACTTGGGTTAGAAACAAGTACAAAAAAAGTTTAAGAAACCAGGATCCACACAGTTATGGTCATAATTTGCAGAGGTCGAAGGATTCACCGTGTTAAACATGCGACATTTCATCTCTTCAGTTTCTTCTAAATACCCTTCACAAGAAGGTTGGTGGGGGGTTCTAATATTTTCTCTCTTTAATTATAAAATAAAGACCGACAAACTTTTCTTCTTCGCTTTGTCTTCCATTTCTTCTACTTTCTCACTCTTTTGGCCCACGTATTAGTGCATTTTTCCCCCATTCATTTTTAGGTTTCCGTTTTTTTTGTGTACATATATCAGCAAGTTAACCATATTAATGTTTAAATAATCTCTCTATTTATCAACCGGCTTTTGTCTTATTTCGCTCTCTCCGCCATTCCTATTTGTGTCTAGGTCGATCTGTCAGTCTCAACGCCTCTGCCTAGCCCCCGTCCCCCCTTTCCTCCCCCTTCTTGTCCCTTCTTTACTTGCGCATGTTGCCTCCCTATCTTCTCGACTGACTTGAAGGCTTATCGCGGCCCTGTGGCTTTCAACTAACTGGTTCTGAGACTAAATTGTTGTCTAAACCACCCGGCCAAACTCCATGACCAGTCCAAACTAATAATTATGATATGTATTGTAATGAGAGCATGGGCGGTGGAGCGAATGCTATTTTTTTCAGGAGAATGAAGCGACTTAAGATAAAGATTAGGTTTTTTTATCTGAATAAAAACTTCTAATTACAGTACGGCCTCTTGTGCGGTGTACATGAATTTTCTTTTTTTTCCACGCTTGAGTTATTATTTTTTTAACTATAAAGTTGCATTTTCACGCTTTGCATGTTCTTGAGTCCGTAATTAAGATGATTCTTGATTGAATTTTCCTTCCTATTCCTTCTTCGCCTGCTTTTTTTAAACAACTTTTTCTCTCCTCTTATACTGATCCAACTTTCTACCCCTCTTCTTCTTCCTCTCCTCTTCCACCACCACACCACCACTGCTACAAACTACAATTTTAGCAGTTCAACTGATAAAACGCCTTTACCAAACTGAAAAGCTATCTCAAACCTTCATCAGACAATGTATTAGACACCGATCGTCTCACGCCATCCTTATCTTTTCCCTTCATTTTAACAGGCAAAAATTCTAAACTTTTTTTCTTTTTTTTTGAGAACACAGCTATGCCCCTACATCAAACACCATTACACAGTGAACCTTGACTAGTATAACATCTCGGTCGCTGCGAAACTTTAGTAGTAACAAATACATTTCAAAGAACCGCTTTATGACTTGCTAAACACAAGTATCATAACCTATGGCTCGAAGGATGAATGCTGTCAAAAACCTCAGTCACAAATATGTATATTGTGCTAATTAGTAACCGAAATATATGAAAACTTGCGAAATCAAACTCACCAGATGTTTATCGTGGAAAGTCCGAGGTTTTAACTACAGCATTGTTTCTTAACATCACGAATAAAAAACAATAAAGTGAGTTTGTTGATTCAAATTCGAAAAAAAATTCTGGCGCAATGTCTTAAAAAACTTATGGTCAGAACGCACAATTTTGATTTTTTAGTGAAATGTCGTAAGGGCATTGTTTCTGTGAAGACCCACGAACGGATTGTTAGATCAACAATTCAATATGTTAAAAATAAGACGTCATCGATCTGTATCTGTGTTGGCAGAGTTCTGGACTCATGAGTTCTAAATCTATGATCTTTCAGAATGCCTGCGTGTGGGAGTCACAAACTACATGCTTACAGATAATAATTGTGGTACATGTCTTTCACCATTTCAGTATGTAATTACGGTATAAAAAAAGGGTTAACAATTACCTTTTTAATGGCGCTATCATTTGCTCCAGTCTCTCCCCCCCCCTTCTCTCTCTCTCTCTCTCTCTCTCTCACGTATACATTCTATCACTTTCTAAATTTTGCCCCTTCACTTTTCTATTGTTGAATTGTCTCCCCGCTAAACTTTTTCAGCGCGCAGCTTTCATCTTCTCTACATGGGTCACTCCCAATACCGAATCTCGCGTTTTCTTTTCAAAAAGAGTCTTATCCTACCATGTTCAACATCTGGTACATGTGACCGTAACTTAAGTTTTATCTTTGCTGTTGTCGTCATCTGATTTTTTTTTCTTTGTTTTGCTTGTGTAATCTTAGGCGTTCTCGCATTCGCCCTCCTACCGCAACAAATGAAGGTTGCAAATATGTAAATAAAATAATGTTTAGGTTTTACTCACAGGAAACATGGTCACGTTCTTACTTCACATTATAAGAGGAAAAGAGGAAGATGTCGATGTGTAATTTTTTAAACGGAGAGCAGCAATGCTAGATCTGATCATTGTACCCAGTGGATAAAAATCTTGTTGCAAAGCAAGTAAAAAAGCACCAGTCATTCTCTGTTTCTGCATTGACTGTTTAATTATCCTATTAACTCAACAACACACTGTCAACATTATGGCACCGCACAACTGAAAAGGAAATTAATGATTAGCAAATAGGCGTTGGTTTTGTCTGGCCATTTTGGATAAGCTTTGTATTATCAGCATTGTCGATTTAAAAAAAATTCTGACATCATTAGTAACTTTAAACCATATTTTTAAACAATTGCCTCTACTTGACCACTCTTTTTATTAAAAAAAAAAAACCAAACAACCACAAACTAGGCCTAAGCTTATCAACCATGATTGAAATCTAAAGGAGCACAGAAGCAACAGGTGTCTTTGAGTGACAAAGCGGTGAACACTGAAGCTACGTCTAGTTGATAGCACTGAGTGTCATCGCAATCTGTGTGGTCAATACTGATGCATACCCCTCTCTATTCTTTATCCGTATGTAAGTAAAGTAAAATTTTAGGAGTTTCACCATTGTAGGAAAAGTTACCCCCCTGAAACAGGTATATTTCAACGTTTTGGTCTCATTTTGTCCTTGAAGCTTGTTCGACTTTCTTTCGTTGAGTGCTAATTTCTGGTTGATCGTCCACGGCTCACCTGATCTGCTTATCCTCAAGCCATGATAGGTGGTGGTTGGACAATCATGGTTCGGCAACGCATGCCGCAAAATACGTCATCACTGTGAACAGCCTAGATAACTTTTGGTTTGAATTTCTTGGGGCGCCAGCACTTTTCTTTCCGGCCGCTATTTTCTATTGCAGCTTCATGTGTCGCCGAGACTGTTCTTTCTTGATTCTTATTTTTAAACAAATCCAAACTAAGCGTCATTGCACTACAGCGGGTCGTGGTTTTCCGCAGTTCTCCAGTTTGGTGCCCACGAAACTAAAAGGCGTTCCAAATCTCAGTTCTAGGCTCTGCAAATGAATGAGAGATAAGGGCTACGAGCACATCAATTAAGGCTCGTTTTTAGTGTGGTCTTTTTGGGAAGGCTCCAAGGCAAGACTGTGTATCCAGTATCTATTACTCACACACACTCTCTCTGTAAGATTAAAAAGAAATACATAATAGGATATCGAAAAGTAAACAGCCGAGTGTTTGCAAAGATAGTTGTTAGCTCATAGTTATGCGGTTTCACCATCCTGTCTTGTTTTGTTCTGTTTCATTCTCCAATGCAACCTTCTCTCTAAAAGTGTCGGTTGTTTGCATGCCACAACCCTTTAAAACACGTGTCTGTTTTTCTCTAGGCTTACTAATATCTTTCGGTCCTTGCCTTTTTCTTTTTCCGTGTGTGGAAATTAGTTTCTCCCTCGAGCATACGTCTAGTATCTACTCCCCCTTTTCTAAAAAAAAAAAAGTTAAAAAAAGAGTGCAATGTACACGGGCAGTTTTCAAGCATTTGTGCGCTCTATCTTTCACTAACCCCCTTTTAACATGTGTTGGCTTTGACGCATTTGTAAACTTAGAGTATACGTTGACCCATGGCTTGCTCGAAGCCTGGTACTGGCCTACCGTACCGTCTTTCAACAGGAAATCTTTCCGCCGATTGCTCTTTTAAGATTGTATTGCGTAGACGTACGCGTTACGAACAACCTTATGTACACGTTTCTCAACTTCTCATTCAAATCACAACTGGCGCACACCGCTGCGCTCACCTGTGAGGCTACAATAAAGTACATGTACACGCATGCATTTCCCATTGGTCGAATAAACATTGGGGTTGCGACTGTCTAGTGTTTAGCTTTACATGTAATAAGTGTCGAGAGTCCTTTTGTCTAGATACGTCCTTCATTGCTCTCGAACCCAGCAATCTTTAATTTATTGGTAAAGAAAAACAGTTGAGGAGTGCTCTTCTAATTGCTAACTTCTTACTAATTTTTGCGCAGACATACATTATGTTTTCCACGTTAAAAAATTGGCCAGTGAGAGGTCGAAGATACTTCTGTTGTTTTTTTTAAAAATCAAGATTACACATTTAAAAAATATGATCGTATCATTGAACGTCAGGTAAAAGACATAAAAAGACATTCTCTCACTGATTAGTTCACACCATTCATTAAATTTCAGACATGGTTTCCATTTTTTTCATGAAGAAAATTGAATCATTACATGTTATGTTATTTGAAATAAAAAGTCAAATAACCTTGCTTGTTACACACATAATTTGATGTCACCTCA
Organism: Elysia marginata; assembly: GCA_019649035.1. Taxonomy (NCBI): domain Eukaryota; kingdom Metazoa; phylum Mollusca; class Gastropoda; family Plakobranchidae; genus Elysia; species Elysia marginata. Next base: position 100,215 of record BMAT01010068.1, on the reverse strand, counting down.
GAGGGATGGTTGCTTTTTTTATTTAGATCCTAGCGTTTAAAATTGTAAAAGGATTGTTTTCAATCCATGAAGTTCTGCTTGTTTTTCATTCTCTGTGACTGCTAATGTAACTGCTTGCTTTTTTTTTTGTTGAACTCTATCAAGTACCTTTGGCATTCCTCTGTCGTCTTTCGTTGTAACCTTTATCAAACTTTATTCTAGGATTGTCCTTATCATCTATCTTTATGTAAGAGAGAGAAACGGTTGTGTCTCGAACGTTATCTTCACTGAATTAACCGTAGGGCTTCACTTATACAGTGTGTTTTGTGTTTCCTTCAAGTATTTTTTACCCGGCTTTCTCACCTTCCGCTTGATCTAAAGACGCGACATTTCAAATTTTAAAAAAAGGCGAGGGGGGGGGGGGGGGGGGNNNNAAGGTGAATGGTTAGTCTTGAACTTAAAATAATGGTGAACCGGAAGGTAGACAGACACAAATAGCTAATAAAAAGCTAATCTTAAACTCATGTTTTGTCATCAGAATGTTATGATTAGATAAAAAGTGCATCACTGGTTCCGTACTATACTGGTTTGAGAAACATGGCACTGAAGCTTCAGTATGCCTACAAAAAAGAGCTACACAGCACAGCTGCTGTAGGTGAAAGACAATGCAAATCATTGCCCCAATCAAGAATAACTACAGCGGCATCGGACTTCATCCCATAGTCCGCCTATCAGTCTTTTTCTTAAATGTAGATTAAACTAATAAAAATAAGCTTGTTCAAAATACGTCCGAAATTTTAACAGTATATATGTTCAGTGTAACACCATCCCCACCACTTTTTAATTTGATTTTTCGCGAAAACTCTGTGACGGAGGCACAATAAATCAGCTGTGTGTGCTCCACCCTTGCTGCCGAGGGCAGAGTCCCCAGCCAAAAGCATTTTGCAATTTTTGTTTGAAATTCGAAGTTTTTGAGATGTTTTAAACTAGAACTTTAATGTTATTTCGGCGGTTTGTCTATAGATGGCATAGAAATATTTTTAAAAATCAATAGCCAAAATGTCAGATACGTGGTGAAATTCAACCGGACTCGTAATTTTTTTTACACGACTCTTTTTTTATACCGTCGTTTTTTTGTATCACGATATGTCGGTTATATAATGTTTTGGAACACTTGACCATCAGCTTGTCATTTTTCAATTACTGCCTTTTCTCCCCCAAAAAATAGAAATCGATCATTACAAGCCTTGTTTGTTCGCTATTGATAATAATTTTTTTCCATTTATTTCACTGTTCATAATTATATTGATCAGAATTGAATCGTGCAATGTGGTGGTAGTTTTTTTGTTGTTGATTGATGACCACACGTCCAGCAGCGCCATGGGTTGTATTAACTATTTGTGTGTAAATATGAGCGTTTTTACTTGTTTCTCGTCGGCGGCAAAATCCGTCACAAATAAACTTCTACCTTGAAAATAGATGTAGATAAATATATTCTTGTTTTCTTGTGAAAGTATTTTTCGAGTTCATAGAATATTGAGGGATTCACCTTCTTGTCAAAGGTGAATTTGATCCTAATTTTATCCTCGCAATGTCTTAGGGAGTTTTCCAAGTCCGTGGATTATCAGGATGACCTCCTATTTTTGCAGATAAACACGTGAATGTGCGTTTGTACCTTAGGTTCGGTAAAATCCTCCTCAGAAACTTGAAATCCTTCTTTTTGGCACCTGAATCCCTCCTGTGTAGCTGGCACCTAAGGTTAGACAGGTCTTATGTTTTATTCAATGTAAGTATGTACTGGGTATTTTCTGTACGGACCCCACAATCACATGACCTTTTTGTCTCATACGATCTCATACGGCCGGCAACAATCTTGAGTAGATAATAAAGTCATTTAGTGCGAGTTTCCCAATTTAGAATCAGACTTGATTAAAACGGTTTCCTGTAATGTAAATCACAAATAAGTATTTTGAATTTGGTCAAACATTTGTGGTGGCTTCAATCTGCTCATAACATTAATTTCTGTTATGCGAAGTGGCTGCTTTCTTGAACTGCTTATTACGTCATCCCCCAAGCATGTTAAACACAGGTTTGATTTTCGTCTCACTCTATCATTTTGTACTAATTCACTGGCGGCCATCTTTAACCACATTACTTACTTCATCTTAAATCTGATGTGCTGTTTCAACCGACCATATCGTTCCTTATATTAAAAAAAATGGTGTTTTTATCCATTTCACGAGAAGGGCGTTTTGCCATGCAGTCGTAGCGCATTCTATTGCGGCTGCTCCATGCCCACCTCCACCCACTAGCTCTGTGGCCTAGCGGTAAGACACTCGCTCAGAGATCGGGAGGTGCGTGGTTCGATCCCCGGCCAAGACAAACCAAGGACTTTAAAATTGGTATTAGCAGCTGATCCGCCTAGTGTCTGGCATTATATATTTAGTGTTAAGTGTGGTCAGCCTGGTGTCAGGATAATGTGACTGGGTGTGGTGTACGCAAGCGCTCCTTACATCACAGTGGCAGAATGCTTTCAATTGTCCCCAGTGCCGTCTCTGATATAACCTCATAGTTGACTGGGACGTTAAAAATTCAAACAACCAACCAACCACCTCCGCTTTTTCACACACACACACGCTCGAACTTTGAACGCTTTTAGGCTCCACAGTCTGTAAATAAAAACAAAGAATTTTTAAAGTTGATATTTTGTGGGATACATTAGTCAGGAGATAATTTCTCCAACCGAAGTTGCTTCCTTAGCATCGTATCATTACATGTATTCACTGTCCACATTTTTTCTGGTGTACCTTATCACGCCCTCGGTTATCGGTATGTTGCATAATAAAGCCAAAGAACAGCGAACTTCAGTGTTTGTCATTAGTGATCTGTGTACCTTTTGAGTCATAAAGATAATTACCATCAAAGTAGACGTAGTCATAGCGTTGTGTTTGTGCTATGTCAGAGACTGGTCAGAAAGAGACATAAATGACTCGCTGATTGGGATGCTAAAGTGATAACCTGTAGCTGTGTTCACATGCAAAATGCGAACTCCTGTATGTGTGACAAATAACTTAAAGCAATCACACTCAGTCTCTACCCACACTGTTCATACTTTTTAGTCTTCGCTTGCGAGATGGCCTGTTTCAGAATTTTTCTCCATGAAATAGTGTAGGAAAAAAAAGGGGCGGGGGTAGATTATCTTTGTAGGTATAAAAAATTATGCACGCAGAGTTAGGTTAATCTTTGATAAGATTAAGTTAACATAGGTTTAATTTAAAGACACCTCACTTCTTATTTCAAAATCCCCAGGAGTTTGTAGCAGTTTTCTCCACAACAACACTTCGGCGTAAGAGACTGAGCATCACTTTTCTATCATGTACTGTACACTATGAACAATGCTAGTCTACTATAACAACCCCTTCTCTCGGTCTGTATTTCTGTGTTTCTGTTTCTACATCTTTCAACCACTCTTCTTTGGCTATTAATTTGCCAAAGAACAGATGTGTTTTTTTTTCTTTTATTTATCTCGATAATGTTTATTCTGGTTAAAATACTCATATAAAGTCCCTGTTTTTCTCATTTCACCCTGAAAGATAAAGCTTAATATTCTAAATTAGATAACACTATCCGTTCCTGATTATATTTTACCCGCTCACTATAGTTACTATCTGGATAATTTATGATTGGTTTTTAAAAATTTTTACTAAGCTTTTATGCAAATACTCTAGATAAGCCTAATCATGTATTTGTGTGTGCGATAGTTTTTGTCTTTGACAAAAGATATACTTATTAACACTATTTTCATTTTCATCAAACATTTACATAATATATTCGTTGGTAAGTTGCGCTAGCCGTCTAAATAACTGCTGTTACCAGGTCGTACTTACAGACAGGCCAAAAGTCGTCTAGCCTAATCATGACTCCCCACTTCCATGATATCAAGAGGGGGGAAATCAGGTCAACGAGGTACGGCCTCGTTTATTAGAATGTTGAACATTAATGTTATTTCTCTTATTCCACTCGAAAAATAAATACTGCAGTCTGCAAATAGTTACTGTACGGGCGTGCTATATTTTCTGACAAACAATCTAAGAAGCATAGATGCTTTGACGGACTGAGCTCCTGATAGCTTTACGAATAGGTTAATTTGCCCAAAAGATAAATGTTACAGCCTAATAAATGCATAAGGTCATTTGATAAGAAATGCGTTCTCAAGGACGCCGAACAGCCCCGCTAGTGTTACGCAAAGCATTCATGCGCACTTTAGAACTACCCACCCTGTGAGCAGCATTCGTGTGTATTGTTTATAGTCACGTCTTCGATTAAAACCTTCAGATTCTGAAGATGGACATCACCACGCCATCTTTCACTCGGCTCGTGAGTAGATCCTCCGCTATAGTGATAGTTTCATTTATATAACAGACTAGTCGGTTATGTCTAAATTTGACCGTAAAAATAATGTTTACGCAAGTAAGGAGTCTTACGTTTGGATTTTGAAAACATCTATGGTGGAAACGTACGAAAGCGCTTTATTTTTGTTGCCTGCAACAGGAAGAAAGGTCATGATTTCCAGTTTATCACAAGAGCTTAACAGGATGCTTAAAACACAGTCATGCCTCGCAGATCCCGATATTTGTCTTAAATTCGAGATATTATTCCCTCATGCTCGTTTTGTTAGCTTGCCAAAAGTTGCCACAGCCTTGACTTAGCGTTTGAACTTGGATTTTATCATCTAAATGAGACCCTTAAAGGGCTAAACTTGTTCACTATCGCAACTTTTTTTGCCGTCTAATTTGATATGGTTCTACTTTTCTTGGTCTAGGCAACTTGCATGCCGATAATAGGTTGCTCATCATGCTACGCAGAGTAGAAGCGTTCTGTAGTGTGTTGTTTCACTCTGTGCATCGAGAGCATCGTCTTTAGCAAAGAGGCATTATCGCTACCTCACAGTTCCTGTTTTTTTTCGTCTTGGTCCATTGGAGAGAGTCTCAAACATTGCGTGTTGATTCCTAAAAATATTGCAATGGTAGAGAAACATTGATGCTGAACAATCAGTGATGCCAGTGTAATGTACAGCCCTTTGAATAAAAGATCAAGCTTTAAAAATACCAGAAGTGAAGATGAACAAACCACGCAAACCATCCAAAAGTTATCTCATGAAAAGCTAATAATATGCCTTGGGTCACGCTTATCACTCATAGCGTGCAAACATTAGAAAATGTATGTCGAGAAAGTAAGCAAGGCATGGCTGCTTTAAGCGTTACACTAGTTTATATGAAGCATTTTTAGATATTACACTAATCTTTCCCCCTTTCATTTTATGACCTTTGTATCATTCCGCTCTGTGTTCTTCTCACATATTTTTTCTCTTCTCGCCTGCCTCAATGGATAGAAATACGTGTAGATAATTATGCATTTGCGAGACTCTCTTAGGCCGGAAAATATATAAGAAGAAAAATAAGAAAATAGAGGGAAAGAAGAAGGAAAAAGTTGTAGATTGATGGTTACGAGAGGAAGAGAGGAGGACCTAGTAGTAGTAGTAACAGCAGCAGTATTAGTAATAGCAGTAGCAACGGCAGTAGAAGTATAGTAGTAGTTGTTGTACTAGAAGCAGTAGAAGCAGAGTCAGTAATGATAGCAATAATAGCAGCAATAGCAGCATCAGAAGAAGAAGAAGAAGATGGAGAGAAAGGAGGAGGGAAAAGATGAAGATTGAATAATAGGCACGAGATGAAGAGAGGGGGAATCCGTAGTGGCAGCGGCAGTAGTAGTAATTTCAGTATTGGTAGTTGTTGTATTAGTAGAAGAAGTAGAAGTAGAAGCAGACCTTAATGGTAGTAATGGCATCAATTTCAGCAGCATCAGAAGAAGAAGAAAAAGAGGGAGAAAAATGAAGAGTAGTATGAGGAGGTGAACAATGATATTAATCATGATGATGATGAAAATGAAGGAGAAATCGGGGAGATAGAAGAGGAGATGGCAGGTCTAGGAAGATGGAAATAGAAATATTTGTATACTTAAGCTTATGAGTAATGGATGCATGTGACACAGACTATAATTGTTGAGCACGTGCAATCTACTTTTCAATTTTTTTTATCATGAAAGTGTTAGGAACATGTTAAAGGTATCGTTACCGAGGCGTGTCGACTTAACACAAAAAGCAGTGTCAAAGAGATTGTAAAGCTGACACAATAATCTGCACATTTGCGGAAAGCTTTGCCACGCATCGCCTTCACCATGCAAACGTTTTGAAGTAAAGGTAGCAGGGAGTAGAAAGTTGACAAACATCGTGTAAGGACCTAAAAGAAAGTGTCTAGTTCCGGTCTATGAGAGACAAAAGGATGAAATAAAAGAAAACCAACAAACTCAAACGCTCAAAAACGCTGCTTTTTGGGTATTTAAAAGAAAAAGGGTGTGTGTTAAGGTAGTTAAATGAAAAGAGAGAGATTTTCTATTTTAGACCTCTTTCGCTTGATAATTCTTCATGCTGGTCATAGCTTTATGCACCGGTAATCTTGTTAGACTTTTTTTTATTGCAGTTTATTAGGTAAATAAAGAAATATGTTTGACGTACTGGGGATTATATCTTGTCAGAAAAATATTAGCAGTGGATTCGCACAAGCAGCAGCAAATGTTGTGACAGTGGTTATAATTGCAGCAGTAGTAGTAGTAGTGGTGGTGGTAGTAGTGGTTGTAGTGATAGCAGCAGTAGTAGTGTTAGTAGTAGCAGTAGCAGTAGTAGTAGTAGTAGGTAGTAGTAGTAGTAGTAGTAGTAGTAGTAGTAGTAGTAATTAGAGATAGGGGTAGCAGAGTCGTAGTAGCAGTAGGAGGATTATTTTTTAGTACTTGGCAGTGGTAGGTATTGTTGTTTGTAAAAGAAATGACGATGTGATGGTAACGACTAAGTCGTTTACTCAGTGGAATGAAGTGTACTCAAGTATCATGTTCATGAGAACAACAAAGGCAGCTGTTTGTGTATCGTAGACCAAAGCTATGCACGGGCATGGATGTCTTCTTCAGTTCCAGTTAAGTGAATCCTTGTCGGAAACTTATTCTCTTCATTATGGCTGCCGAGGACCAGTGGTAAGGATTCTATTTTTATGTGGCATTGAATAGACCTTACAGTGGTACGAGCTCTGATCACACTGTTTCACTCGAAGCGATAGAAAAAAACCCTCCGTCCTAACATGTCTGTGTGTTAAAAGTTGAGGTTTGTTTTCTTTGTTTGTCTATTTAATCTCTATCATTGTTAAACTAAACTTTCCGTTGGTTAAAATAATGACGATCGTGGTCAACGTCTAAAGACTAACTAAAATCCTAGGTTAATGTTCTTTGATGCACAGTTAACTTGAGTTCGAAAATCTTTTTCAGGGACATTGAGTTGGTTTTCATTTATTATGCCTCCTGAAACAGACTTAATTTGAGCTAAATACTATGTTTAATGGGTATTAAAATATCTGTGTCAGTGGGGATATTTTTATCAATTACAGCAGCTGCTGAAATGCGTTAGAATGATCCACAGGAATGATAAGGTGAATATCTTAATACCGTACTCCAGTTGCAGCTAAATACTTCGAAAAGAAATGAGGTTATCAAATTGATAACGATTCTAATCGAAATGGAGCTGTCAAATTGATTACGATTCTAACTTACCATAAATGTTCTTTGTTTTTACAGCCATGGCTATGAATTTATAGCCATTATGCACCGAGTGCCGATTTAAAATAATTTAATGACTAATTACCTGTTTTCTAACGTAACTCTAGACGTTTGAACGCGAATGGTTGTGTAAAGCAATAGTATTTAGTCCGCCGAAATACCCGCATGAACGTTTCATCTCGATGTGATTCTCAGTCCTCTGCTTGGCAAGTTTGAGGTCTTCAACTATTAAGGTCTCTTTGCCATGGCCTAGAGAGGAAGAGTAAATTTAGGAGATCACATCATTATATATAAGAACTGGGTCGCACGTTTTAATCAAAGGAAACCATAGATAAGTATGCAACGTGGACAACCTATTTAAGCATTGCAGTCGTGTATTATTCTGTGCTTTAAAGTAGCTCCGTTATACTTCCGTCATTCATCTTGAGATGTTAACACAGACTGGACCCGACGGTTTGGGGTGGGGGTAGCCTGTAACACTGTCTTCTATTCCTAGCTGGACCCAGGCCGCCGCAGTACAGGCCAATACCCCCACCATGAATATGTCACAGTCTGAGCGTCGGTACCGAAGCCGATGTAGTTGTACACCTAGGCTACTCTCGGCCAGGTTTTGAAACTTCCTAAAAAAAAAAGAAAGAAATGCAGCCCTAATTATTCCACCAACACAACTCATGCCTAATTAAGTGCACACTCAGTATATCTCCTAAGTAAACTTGGGGCATGCACACCGATAGAACAATTCACAGACTCACCATACTTAACTAGACCCATCCTTCGTTAAGTCTATAATGAAGTTTTGAACGGCTGTTTTCTAGATCGTTGTTATGACGTGGATTAGACGTTTGCGTGGCATGCCGGGCCCGGCGTGGCTAAAGTATCACTCCCACTTCATGCACTTGATTTTTTTATTGCTTGCAAGTAACACGTGTTTGGATTCGACGAAACACAGCAAACATTTTTATCGTTTAAATCTATTCGCTTGTTATTGAATGTTTTTACTAGATGAAGAATTTATAACTGTATAAAAATTGCGTGCACCAACATGGATACTGCGTTAACGCTGTATACTAGATCGTCAGGTTGTAGCTTATACCGGTATGTATGAAGTACCTGTCCACAGAACTGCAGTGTGTCTTTAATTTTTCTTTCTTTATTTAAGGAACATCTGTTGGTAGTGTCAGAAGTTTTGATTGATGATAGTCCGATGATATAGATTGCACCCCCCCCCCCCNNATATCGCAATTGTATCACGATGACTGATCACACCCTCGCCTTGTAGGGCCTACTCTCTGCCAGGTGTCAACAATAATCCCAAAGTTCAACACGATTTGAGAAGAACAGTTACCTTAGGGCATTCGTATATGATCTCTCCCATTCATAGCTCATGATTTTAATAGTGGCCTTGGGAAAAATAATTTATCCACATTTTTCGGCGTCTCCCGCATACCTGTAGGTAACCTTTTATCGGCAACAGATGAGGATATTTGAATGATAGCTGTAAGCGTCACCAGAAAGTTAAAATTTTGTCAATTGAATAGGTTGGGATTGCTAACTATAGTATAACGCCTTTAATTAAACTACATTAACAAAAAAAGCGTCATTGGTTTTCAAGCTGTGGAGGAAAGCTATACTCAGCTCTTCGCCCCTAAAAGACCAATTTCAGAGTCAAATTAACACGGATGTTTTTGTTTGTAATACATGTTATTAATTAAGTATCCTACTGTCCCCCCTAGTCTTACACCCTCTTTCTCCTCATCCTCATGACTAGATGCCAAATGACAGATTTTCAGGTATTTTTTTTTATCCATTTATTGCTTATTGCACACATTGTGTCTATGGCACTTGTTCTGTGTGAGATGCAACACTAGACTCATTTTCATTTTTTCCCCTAAAACCATTTGGCACCCTTGTCATCATCAACAAGTTCTTTATTTTTTAATAAAAATCATCATCTTTGTCGCATTCTTCGCGACGAGTTGCTCTGGGTTGTAGTACAAAGTAATAGTATCGACAGCATAAATTTTTATAGTATACGATTATCATTACTAAAACTTTATCGTTTATTTGTCCTCAGGCCGGCTTTGTGAAAGGCCACCGGCGCACGCCAAGTGATATTGAGTTCCGAGATGCCATGCGCAAGGACGCCCAGTCGGCCATGAACAAAGAGCTCAACAAGCTCTTGGCCACTGCGCCGGCAGGAATACAACAGGTTGGTTATCACCTGTAGACCCTGCTTCGGTACCACCCGTTTAAGCAAATCCTTCACTGTAAACACAAACACATAAACTGATGTCCAAGTATTGATTTTGATTGATATATCTCTCAATTGACTTTTTAGAATAATTTGGACAACGTAGACCCCAATAGCGCAATATGTACGACTTCAAGATCCTGTGTTAAACATAGGACGGTGGCATGCATTTACACCAACTGACGTAGCCTATACTCGGTTGGCCTCGCTCTACCGTCCTAATCGTCCATGTTTTAGGTTGTCATCAACATTATCACCATTACCATCACTGATAACATTAGTATAATCTTTTGTGTTCACCGCAGAATCTATTGCTGTTTTCATCTTTATGCCTTTGTAATGTATAAGTTTACATCAGAGGTGAGTTTCAGAATATGTTTGATAAGTGAGAGAGAGAAAATTGGAGGAAGAGAGAGAACAGAGAGAGATAGATAGACAGACAGACAAAGAGTATGATTGTGATTGTTTCTCCAAAGACAAATGGCAGTGTTACATGATCTAAACAAAACCTGTATGACGCAGTGTACCCGCTAAGTAACGAAATGCAATACAATAAACGCATATTGAAATTGAATTAAAAAGAAAAAAAATTGATAACTCGTTGTATTTAAACTGTTTACGAGCTTACAAGCTTCAAGACTTCCATACTATCAGACCGTCCTTCAAAAGTTTCACTTTGCTTCTTTCTTCCCATTTCCCACTCAGTTTGCAGTTGAAGTTCATGATTAAAACTATAATCTAACAGGATCATCTGGAAAAACATATGTTAACGTATTTAAAGCTCACCGATTTTGCTGTTAAGCCAAGTCTCATATTTATATCAATAGGCCTACATTACATGGATAGGAACGGGACAATTTGTTTTGGACTCTTTAACCCAACAAACTCGTTCAAAATCACGGATGAGTAGCGGAAAAGGATCAATACAAATTTATTGCTTGCAAAAGGGAGATGAACGCATTAATAACGCTTGTTCATGGTAGCAGCATGCCTGCATCAACACAGAGCTGTTTAGGTGTTAGAAAGATAATCGATTATACACAATATTGATATAATATCTTTTTCGGTAGTCACCAGTGTGTACAAGATATGAGTCCATATTGAGTGATGAAATTGTTTCAAAAAGGCCTATCAGCTAATGTAGCTAAACCGGAAATGAAACAAACAAAAAAGCGATAGATCTATCAGTTATAAACTAAAATGGTGGTCTACTGACCAAAGAAATGGAGAGGAAACTACACTAGTCTCACGTTAAAGAAATCTAGAAGTGAAACACATAACTCATAAACAAGGTTAGATTGAGAAAAAGGAAAAAAAACCGTTTTGTTTTAATTCACGCTGTAGAGTCGAATACCAAACGATAAGTACGATTTAAAGGTCTTAATGGCAATTCTGACGAAAGCTGTAGTGGGTAATTGTACCTATCGTTTAATCACACTCCCTTCAAACCCGATTGGCACAGGTCTTCACAATGTAGCTTTGTTTGGTAATGTGGTCAAAAGTTAAATTCTACGTCAGTCATAAAAAGATCCATTCCATGTCAGATTGAATTCTCCTTAGGACTTCAAAAACTCTTGTATGCTCTTTCGAAAATATTGATGGGTGGGGATGGGGTTCAAAAAAGAACATACACCAGAACATACACAAACACCCATGCTCAACCAATATTATGCAAGGGAGATATAATTAGTTTTTAGCTGCCATTGTGAATTATTAAAAATTTGTGTACCTGTTTGCAGTAGATGTTAAGGAGGTTGGGGGTGGGGGTAAAGAAAAGAAAATGGTAAAGTGAAAAAAATAAGAAGAAGGAGGTGAGGAGAGATGGAAGATGCAGAGAAAAAGGAGACTGCAAATTGTGAGGAATTCCAATGTGATATTTATACTTTACAAAAACCTCTTATTTTCAGCGAGCAAGAACAGAATTTGATGGATTTGAGACACTGTTTGGTCGTTTCCTGCACGAGACTGGCTCTTCAGCTGACTGGGACAAGCTGAAGCTGCTGCCAGATGATGCTGTAAGACTTCTTAATATCTTGCGAACAGTCCCAATGAGTCATATGATGCGAATTTTTACATTTCAAGGCAAAGATAATTTGAATAATGCATTTTATGAGCGTCCAAACATTAAAAAACTACTTGAAATGAATATTTTGCGCAAGGGTGTTAAAATTTCTTTGTATCTAATTATAGAGGAAAAAGGGATCAATGCACTTTTTACAGCCGATCTCTCAAATTAAAATCTCTGACATCCCACTCATTTGGACTGGTCAGGTGACATAATGTTCTTATTGTCTTATGCCAGATGAACTCCCAAGAAAATATTTGTTTAACAATAGTTCAAAACTGCAACTAGCAAAAGTTAGGGCCAGCTTTATGTAAAATGGTATTCTCTGTGTGCATTTTAAACTGTCATTTTCTTCAGTCTCTTTTCTTGCAATTGAAAACATGGGGAAAATTCATGACCTGTGATCATGAGCCAAAATAAGTGCATGATCTAATTTCTTTAAATAATATTAAGTTTCACGAGTGTAAACTAATAATTGCTAAGATTTAGAGCAATGGGAGTGTTGGCACTAACTTGTAGCATCATATTAATTATTGACCTTTTTCAGTATCTAGAGGGTGTAAAAATCGATTTTTATAGGTCTTTTTTTTTTTGTTTTGTTCTGCAAAATGGAATGTAAAGGAATAAATTTTTACGTATGATGAGGAAGCGGTAAAATATACTTCCTTTCATGTTGTCTCTAATTTCAGAAATGGACCAGAGTCAAAATCTAATATATGTGATTTTCAATTTAAGAACAATTTGTGTTATCCCTTTCTTGGGTCATTATGAAGATGAAAAACTCTTGAGATAACTCTTAAACTGGAAATTCTCATACTCATATACAGTTCTATCTGTTTTCAAGCTCAGCGCATACTTTCAGGAAAGTACTCGTAATGTCTTGCTTGTGAATATATTTGAGTCAGAAAATTTTTTTTTTTTACTGAAAAGATTTAGGGAAAAACATGACAAATAATTTACTTTAGCAAATTTGTCCTTTGAGAGAATGGAGATAGCTGTAACATTATATGATCTTTCTTATGTTTGATGAGAAGTAAAGTTGAAACAAACTGCAAAGTTTTTCCTATGTTCAAAATGAATTAAAATGGCTAATTTTGGCTTCAAACCCTTCATAATATTATATAATGAATAATGCAGGCTCAAATCTGAAATGTCTGCTTTCCATTTTATTTCATTCAAACCTTTGATTGTCTATGTTAGGGCAGGTTTACGCTCAAAACAACCTAGGTTAGACCACCACGACAGGGAAAACAAATCTGAATAAATAACTAACTCAACTAGAGAGTTGGCTGTCTGTAAAGTTTATATGTTATTAAAAATCAAATATTCAATAAAAGGTGATAAAAGATGAGTTTAGTTATCACATAAATGACGAATATAGAATAAAGGAAAAACAGAGAGGCAAACAACTATTCTCAAATTACTACCAAAAATGCTATCCCAAGTTACATAAACCCAGAAAGCTAATCACCCCAGATAATAGAATAATCTAAACATTACACTTTTGGCCAGAATATAATAAAGTTCGAGCTTGCTAAAGTACTTATAGGCTTCAAATCCTACGGCGAAAATCTAACGATGACAGTCTTACAATCGTACAATTCAACGATGGGGAGCTAGATGCTCCCGGAGCCTTACGAGTTAAGCAGACGTGAAACGTTGGAAAGCAGGGCTTCTGTGACCAGTAAAAGACTGGTATGGTGGAGGCCTCAGAGGCCATCTAGTGACCCCAGGATAGTCAAAGCGATGCGTGTAACTGCAGATGTTATAACGTGTTGCCAGAGGAGACGGGTAAGTAGCCCACGTTCCCTCAGGCAAACATCGCCAGGATGCGGGGAAGATCCAGACCCTCAGCAACCAGATGATTGAAATATTGTAAAGGTATGAAATTAGCAGTGGAGAGAAGTAGGCTTTTTAGTGGAAATGCCCGAAATGTCTGCCTTTAGTATGTCCCGAACCTTCGACATATAGATGCTTCGGCACCCACCGCCTTGCCACTTAGAGAAACATAGCTTAAACCATGTCGCCACTACGCAACCAGGTAGCGTCAAGAGGACGTCAGGATGCCAGGACAGACACCTGACCAGAACAGCAAAGGTGGGCTGAAGCGACGTCAACAGCAAAGGTGGGCTGAAGCGACGTCAACAGCAAAGGTGAACTAAAGCGAAGTCAACAGCAAAGGTGAACCAAAACGATGTCAACAGCAAAGCAGAAAAACTGGCTCAGTAGTCGCCGATGTAAGAAGCTAATACTCTGCTGACAATGAATAGTGTTATACAGTACGCACAGGATACTTTTTCTACATGATGTCAAGACGTACAATAATTGGATACTTTCGTACATGATGTCAAGACGTACAATAATCTATAATTCACAAGTACAAAATTGACTGTAGGAAAAATCAAATGGTGAGCAAGTTGCGACAATCTCGGGGCCAGCTACAAAATCACAGTAAAGAACTATTATTAATACTATTCCACGCTCTATGGCCAAATTACGCTGTGGCCCTCAAAGAGGGTAAAATTATACAACTACACAAGTCCTCAGGGATTACGCCACAGGATCCTGACTTGTAAACAAATTCGAAACACAACTCCTTAGACTTGAAGAGATCCTACCCCAGAGACTGTCGCATAGAAAATCAACTACTAAATCACAAAAACCTACCTACCTAAAGTATCCTAACTAAACTCAGTAGCAGAAAGAGGTAGTTCACTAGATATCAAAGCTTGCACTGGCTGCTTAATACTCAGAATGCGTATACAGTCAAGCAGTACAAACACACACACTAGCACAATGTTGCGCTAGTGGAAAGTGCAAAAGAAGAGGCTTGCAAATCAAAACCTAACCTAACAGTATACTTTCTTAGTATTTCAAGAAGGGCTAATGCTTAAAGCCTACCTTTTTTTTAGATGTCACAAACTGTTGGTTTATACAGTGTGAAATCATAGCAGGGATATAAAGGTGTGGTTATTGTATCTGTACTGTGTTTTCTTTTACATTTCAGTATAATCTGTTGTATAGGGGCTATTATTGCTATGAAAGGTTGCTGGGCTGCCAGTGCATGAAAGCTTATAATGGGGATTTTTTAAAAACTGGACTGTTAAGCTCGAAGAGCTTTTTTGTTTCAGACTTGGCCTGTACAAATGTATAAAAATATTATTATTATTATTCTATTATTATACAACGCTACATTGGTAAACTCCTCAAAGTGGCTGCTTGACTTTAAATTATGCTCTATCTGGTCTTTCAGATCAAACGGTACAATTCTCTGGAAACTCCAGCAGCTGCAGACTTCAAGAGTCTACTGAGCCAGTTGGTCGTGATCAAGTTGAATGGAGGTCTCGGCACCAGCATGGGTTGCACGGGGCCTAAAAGCGCCATCCAAGTCCGTAATGAGCTTACCTTCTTGGATCTAAACGTGCAGCAGATTGAAGTAAGTCTGGGAAGTTCTTGCTGCTTTTTTGGTTGCAGCATTCAGGGTTTATTTTAAGATAACTAGTTTTGATCTAGTTCAAATCAACCAGGTTCATTTTTAGTTAAAGCTCTTTAGAAAGATAAAAAGTTGATTTAAAATAAACCTTTTTATTTGCTTTGGAATAAAATGTTAAGGGACATTTAAAAAAAGCTAGAGATTAAGTTTTCAACCCTAAGAGGGCACAAAATACACTTCTAAAGCATATTAAACGTTCAATAGGCCTAAATTTTAATTTGTGTCTGATTTTTCCCTAGCTACCTCACATGTATTTGTATCTTTACTATTACAGCAAGTAACCCTGAACTATTTAAAATGTTAACACTTCCAATTCTACTATTTGTACTGCTGGATTAAACCGGTAAGCATTAAACATATCATTTTGCATAACAAAAAAAAAAATAAAAAACATACAAAAGATTTTCCTGGTCAAACGCTTTTTTGTGATGAACATTAAGAATGCCTATCGTAGCAGTACTGTGGTATATCTATTAGTAGCTTAGTTGATCAATGAGCCAGAAATCATAGGTTCGATCTCCAACCTGGGCAAATTAAATTCACTCTCCTGTGCCCATCAGGGGTGAAAAACTGCTGAATTTTTACGGCACGGTCGGAATTTTTAGTGTAATATGTCATGCCTGCCAGACTTTAATTTTCTCAAAAAACTGGCCGATCTGTTTTTATAAGTTTAGTTTTGCGGTATTATAAACAGAACTCAGTTTCGTTTTGCGGTATTAGAAACAATGAAGTAGTTTAGTTTCCCAGTATTTTTATACAGTAACAAAGTTTCGTTTCGCAGTATAAATTATAAATCCGAGTATCATAAGTTAATGCGGCCAGCTAGGTCGATTTGCATATGCGCTTAGCGATTGTTGACTTCACTCTAGCCAATCTAGGTCTAGAGAATGGCCGCCCCCGATTTAGCCCCTTGCCAGGTGAAGGATGCCTTTTATTGCGAGTTTGATTTTTATGCTGGGGGCTGGAGCCATAGCGCTCTCTCATTGGCCAAAACATTGGCATTAACTTTTAGTTCAAGTTGACATAGTCCGAATCATTTTCTGTCATTTTCTAACCTCTCTCTCTCTATCTCTCTCAAAAAGCATGGAGATCCCCACTGGAATGATAAAATGTGTCTTCAATTCTTATGCATCCTACTTTACATTCACCCAAACCACACAGTCTTCAGCCTAGACAACAAAATGAAGCTGCATCTGAAAAATAGGGACTACAGGCACGCCTTAAGAACAGCATAAGGTCTCCTCTGCTTCTCAGTACCAGCCCCTAATATGCTGTTTTTTTTTTTTTTTTGCCAAAAATACTAATATCAATTAGTTCACAAACATCACTGTGGTAAGACTTTTTTTCTTTCTCTTTTTTTTTCGTAGGGGGGTTTATTATATATCAAACCTTTTTGTCAGGTGGACTATATGTATTCTGTTGTTACCGTCACCTTCTTTAAACAGTGACTTACAGTCACATGTACAAACATCTATAGAGTGCAAATTAGGCATTATATTTCTTTCCTTTGCCTATCTGTTCTCATAGACTTTATCTTTACAGTATCTTTATTGATATTGTACTGTTAATTATATGGATAGTTTTTAATACAACGCCAGGACATTTACAATTGTGACTATTATATTGTAGAGTGCAGGATATTTATTTGAAGGAGGCGGTTGTTGCATAATTTTTTTAGATATGTCAGCTTTTACCCCTGGTGCCCGTCTAACTGAGTGCTTGTAGACTTGACAAAAGTAAAGATAACACAGCTATTAGTTTGCTCTATGCCAAGAATAATGAAGACCTTAATTTTTTTCCCCTGGCTCTTTTATTGGATTATGACTAACTTCACTTCATTGACTTAAATTATAAGAGGTTTTTTCCCCTCCTTTGCTATGCAGCGCACCCTTTATCACAAAGTCCTGAAAAGATAAATACATTGGTGGAAACTTTTAATGTAATATTTTCTTGTCAGACCATATAGTTGGAGTAATAATAATTGATAGAGCATTGCACAAAGTTTGTCAGCCAGTATCAGGGTATGACTCATTTGTATATATGAAATACTTTGTAATTTACATTTTTGCTCATTTGAATATTGTACCTTAAGAAAAAAAGTTCAAGAAAATTGTTATAAAGTCATTATTTTTGGTTCCATTAGAACCTGAATAAGATGTATGATGTGGATGTACCGCTGGTGCTGATGAACTCATTCAACACAGACGAAGACACACAGAAGATCTTGCGCAAATATAGCCATATCAAAGTCAGCATATTCACTTTCAACCAAAGCAGGTGGGCTATCCTATGCATATGCATACATATTTGTTTAACCTCTTAATTGATTTATAGAAAAATTTGCTTTCTATTTTCTAGGTGGTGGTTTTATATTGTAAAACATCTAAAAGACTCTCACAGACAAATAAGCCCTTTGGAATGCATCTAGTAATGTCTCTTAGTGTTAAATATTTCTCTATCCTTGTATTTTAAATCAACAAGAAATTGTATATTTTTTCAGGGAACTGTGATAATTTTAAGCACTTTTAGTGCACAGAAGTTGTCTCAGAAAATGCATGGTTTAGGATATCATGTTTTTTTTTTTAATTTGAAAATTGAGAAAGAGGCCTCAGGGATATCAGATTCCTATGGATTTGCAGATTTAAAGAGCTAAATTTTTATGACATATTTTGATTACGTATTTTGCACTTAAAAAAGTAGTGAAAAAATAAACCAAATTTAATAAATTACTTTTGCTTTTCAGTTAAGGTTTTTCATTTCTGACTTTATGTATTCTCCATTTTACAAACAAACAAATGAAAAAAAAAGTAATGCTCTTTGTTGAATTGTTGATTTAGCTGAAGAGATAATACAATTATGAAATATGCTTATATATGATCTTAATTTAGGATAGCGCTGACTCCCTGGTGCGTAAATGATTGGTAGGAAAAAAAATGTTCCAGCACTGAAAACTCATGACTGTATAAAGATATATTCTCCTTGTATGCCTATATATACATAGAAAGAGTTTTTCAAATTCCAAATTCTAACGGCTTTATCACTGCAAACCAAAAAAATGGCTTTTTGACTTTATTTGTAGGTTAAATTGAAGAGGAAAAGGAAAGCTTTTCTGTTACTTATATGAAGGTAATAATTTTAATGTTTCTTGTCACCAGATACCCAAGGGTTAACAGAGATACCCTTATGCCAATCCCTAGAAGCTGTGCTGATGACTCTCTAGAAGGGTAAGTGGAATTTGTTTCCCCCTTGTTTCAAATACCCTTGCTTATTTTACTTTAAAGCGGCTATGATAGCTATAAATATTTCTGGAATTAAAAGGAAAAAAAAAGAAGAAAATTGAAATCTATTTGATAAAGAAAAGCAAATTCCAAAACAGTTCTGAATTACTGTGAGGGTTTATTTTCTATGTTATAAATTTTAGTGGTATAATTATGACTGAGATGAATTGGAAGTACAAGGGACAGCAAAGGATTTGTTGTGGTTAATAAACGTTAAAACAGCTGGAATGGTTTTTTTTAATAGATGTGCCATAGAACTTTCAGGATTTTTTATATTACTGTTTAGAAACTTGTTTCAAACCAATCTTTAAAAACAAATGAAGCTGAAAGACTTTTCAACAAAAGTACACCATGGTCTGGTTTTTCTATGCAGTGTGTATGATATCTCTTTGAAACTGGTTTGGCTTTGACTTTCTGTACAAATGTTTGAAAGCCCTTTTCTGTTTTGTTTAAAATATGTGTTGACAAAGACTTGGGGGAAAAATGTTCTAAGTTGTATGATCAAGTTTGTTATTATGTATCTTAACTCATAGAATAAATCCAATGCTAAATGGCAATCCAAACACTAACTAATTCTCTTATCGCCGAGTCACAAAAGACTGGTTGTACTAATTTTTGCAACAATTTTAAGTCCTTACCCTCACATCAGTCCACATGTTATTTTTTTAACACTGTGGGAACAAAATTTTTGTTTGAATTATGAAAAAGAATGGATTACCAGTATATGTTACAGGAGGAGGGTAATATCACAAATCTTAAAAAAATATACATGTACAGTAGTGTCCCTTTAAACCGAAATTTTGGGGTACTTCTTATCCATTTCGGTTTAAAGTCATTTTGGTTTAAAATAAGTAATATACATTTTAAAGGAAAATAATTGAGCCCCAAAACTGCAAAATCCAAGTTGTCTCCCTTTGCATTTTTCAATCAATAAAGCCCACGCACATAATGTGCGTTCATTGGTTGATTGTTGATTGTTTTTGGTGTTTTTGTTTTGTTTTGTTTTCCTCTGAACTTCTCCACCCAACTGGGAGTAGGGGTAACATTAAAGTTCATTAGCTTTGCTATTTCCGCTGCCTTGCCTATAACAACTGGGCCTGACAAAGGAAAATTCATCGCCATCGCTTGTCGAAACCATGCAAACACTGCATCCTCTAGTTCTTTGTGACAGCAATGTTTCCTTTTCTTTGTAGCCGGTTGGAATTTCGAGTCATCACGGGCCTTTTGTAGCTTCTCTCTGTCTTTCAAAATTGTAGACAGCGTTGAGTTAGGGATGCTGTGTTTCTTGCAGATTTCCGTTTTCGTTAACTTCTTTTCCTCCACTTCGGATAAGACTTGAAGTTTAAATTCAATCATGTAAACAGTATGCTTTCTTTTGGACATCTTGACTGAATACGTGGTTAAAGTGAACTGAAAAGTGCTAGCAACAAAACTGAGACTAAGACTAGAGATTATAAAAATGAGTATCGCAAGGCGAAATCTCAATCAGTAATCACAGGTCTAACTGCGCTGACTGACAGCGACAGTGGGACGCAGTGACAGTGTGTTGTAGGCAGGCACTTGATTTAGACTTAGAGAGAGGTTACAAAGCTCGGTAAATTTGATTGGCCTAGCTCAACCCCTCTCACACTCTACGTGTAGGGCCCATTGATGCATCAGTAAGAAAAGTTCCAATCTCGATGACTGAGTCGCGTTACATTACTGGCACTGTCAATCAGTTTCAGTACAACACACAAAGCGAGCCCACACACACACACATGAAAAAACGCTACCCGAGCACAAGCAAGACTAGGCCTCAACCCCAACTCGCCCCCTCCCTCTCTCTTTCCCACTCGGGCTCATTTCTCCCCCATCCCCTTTTCACTGAGCAGTGGCGCAATCAGTAGGGCGGTTGACCGCTATCTGAGAGGTCCCGGGTTCGATTTTCAGTCCGGGCTAAATTTTATTAGGTCTCTTAAGACTCGGCGAAAGTAAAGGCGGCGAGGAAAGCAATGGCAAACTACCTCACTATGCCGTGTGCCTAGAATAAACAAGGACCCTGCTCCTTGTTACCCTACGCTCATGTCGAGTATGGGACTACCTTTACCCCTTTTCACTGATGGTATGCCCCACGGATTGTAGATCTAGATCTAGCTTTACATCAATCGTCTGGCAAGGCCTCGAAGGTGTAATACTTTTCCTTCCCCAAGTTAAAGAAGTGATGGGAAAACAAAAAGAAAGAGAGAGAGGGAGTGGACGCTTCAGATTGTTTTGCTTTAAAGTCAGTGCAGCTTAGAAGCATTTCAGTTTATCGCATGGATGGTTACAAAGACAAAGAAGAGACTTGTAAAATCTTTTGATTTCTTTGCAGATCATCATATTTTTTGGTTTACCGCCTTTCGGTTTAAAGGGATTCTACTGTAGTTTGAATTAAGCAAACTTTTCAAATTATCCAGGTTTGAATGATATGGATTTGACTGTACTTTCTCAATCCTCAGATGGTACCCCCCTGGCCACGGTGATGTGTACAACTCTTTCTTTAACTCAGGACTTCTAGATCAGTTTATAAAACAGGGTAAAAAATATGTTTTCATCTCCAACATTGACAACATGGGCGCCACAGTTGATCTCAGTATCCTTACTTCAAAAAAGAAATGAAAGAGCTTTTTGTCTTAATGTTATTCTCATTGATATTTGTAATGGTTGGTTGTTTGAATTTTAACTTCTCAGTCAGCTTCAAGGTTAAATTAGAGACGGCGCTGGAGCGCTTGCATACACCACACCCAGTCACATTATCCTGACACAGGGTGGGTTGACCAGACTTAGAACTAAACTAATGATTTCAGACACAGTCACACTAGGCGGATCAGCTGCTTATACCAATTTTTAAGTCCTTGGTTTGACTCGGCCAAGAATCGAACCATGCACCTCCCGACCTCTGAGCGAGTGTCTTACCGCTTGGCCACAGAGTCGGTGCTCTGGCTGAAAAACTTGCTACTGCAACATCAAAGACCGGCTTGCTTGATGAAAAAAATCAGGCACCACCTGATTCTTCATTGCAACATTGTGTTGTTGCACCCTACCGATGCCTCAATTTGTAATGATAGAGATGTACGTTGAGAGAGAAGATGCAGGAGGATAATTTTCTTTGAATTATAAAGCATTCAGCCTGCAAGACTGATTTACTGGTTAAATATAGATTGATTCTATTCTTTTTTGTTGTAAGATCTGTTGTAAGATTAGTTGTTGTTTTTTTTTGCAGTAAGACTTTTGTGTGATTTCTTAATTTTACCATTTTAATTTGAAATTTCTGGTTTTATGAACATACCTTTTTTGCCTGCTAGAAATTTTAATTCATTATTAATCTTTGAGTAATATGTATTCCCCACTTAAATTCTATTTATCCATATAGAAATAAGCATGACAATTGGTGGAATCTATCAATAGATTGTGCAATCACTTTGTGAGAGGATCAGAGTTTGATGTTCAGTTCAGAAAAATCCTTACTAGGTCCACTATTTCCACTATGACCAAGGGCTAGTTGGATTGGAAGTTTATAGATTTGACAAATGTATAAGCGATGAGGAAAAGATTGACAAATTATCTTGTGTTTATAAAGATGAGCACCCTACTTGTTGTTTCATGAGACTGGTATGGATACAAGACTGACTTCATTTACTTTTTTAGTCATCTTAACATTTTTTATTTTTCTGAGAGTAAGACATTACAAGGGCTAGAAAAGGACAGTTGTCAATTAAACAAGAGTAGATTGTGATTAGGCACAAAATGTGAAATATGTAAAGTACATAACCCTGATATTTAACCCTAAAATTAAGTTGACTTACTACAATGTAGAAAAACAATAAAGTATCAGTTTCCTTAACTAAGTATCTCAGACATTCTCAACTTTTTGGTAAACTCACCTGAATCTCAAGCTCCTGAATTTCTTATGGAAGTCACAGACAAGACAAGAGCTGATGTGAAGGTGATTTGTCTTTGTTGTTTGTTGATTTAGTAAAAAATGCTTTATTTGTACTGGAAAGGAGAAGGGGGGGG
>BMAT01010068.1:43361-67657 GCA_019649035.1 Elysia marginata | reverse complement strand
CCATTGGCCATTGTGTGGACAGTTTCGAACTCATCACGAAAAAGAAAGCGGGCGATGAGGTTCCATATAAAATATAAACAGAAATCGATTAACGGGTAAACAAAAAGAAATAATCGGTATCGCCATAGACTCGGAAAAAGGTTAAATGTAATTCGCTTCCGAGTTTTCCGGTCGTCTTTTCTCGGTTTAAGTTCTTATTTTATTAAGATTATAATTTTTCCGACTTTTTTGTTGCTGATTGTCTGGCTGAAGAAAGAATACAAAAATCGGAAAAATCAGGGGAGATAAAAAAATCGGAATTCCGAGTAAAATCGGAAAACTTGCATACCCGAAATGCTAATAAATAGACCAAAAACAACAAAAAATCCCATGTTAATTGAAACAGCCCAGAAGAGCCACTTGTTTTGTAGTCATCTACACCCCCCCAACAAAGATTAGAACTTGAACATTTGCCGAAGTGAGCCAGCCTTTCAACCCAGGATAAACATATAATTATACTACACTATCAAAAAAATAAAAAGCAGAAACGCATAATCATTCGTTGCCCCATCACTCCTGATGCTAAAAAAAAAACAAACAACCCACCACAACAGATCTCTAGGTTGCCACCATTGTCTAAGGATGGTTCATTCTTTTGTTTTTTAACCCAAAAGGCTAAAATGTTGGCAGCCTTTCATGCAGATTTTCATTTGCTTGCCAAAACTGTTGTTGGCCAAACAAGCTGCAAATTCTGTATAAGAACAAAGATTTTAGCTAAGTTATAACCAATTTTTAAAATCATGTGTACCATACCTTCAATTTGAGGCTACAAATAGCCCAGAAATACTTTATTTTGAAGGTAAAAATGTAAAATTTTTATGGGGGCACAGGCCACCAGACCCACAGGCTTCCACCTGTTGATAATGAGAAAAGTTCAATTTCATAACCGTCAAGATTTCAAGTTCAACTTTCAAAGGCCATTGTGATTAATGCTTTTGTGGCTTCCAAATATTCAAAATTGCCCAAGTTTATATTTTTATATTGGACTCTTCTTAGTTTGAGAAAAACAGTCAAAAACTACTTGACAAAACGATTATTTGTTATAAAGCGAGTAACCCTGTTTTTTTTTATTCAATATTTTTATTAATTTCATTTCGGTATTATCTGCTTACATAAATCAACCTCTGACTTATGGAAAAGCCTCTCTTATGATTACTAGGACATGGAAAGTGAGTTTTCAAGTTGGGAAATAGAATGGTCCCATCAAGGATGAATCAATAAAGCTTCAGTGTCCATCTATGAATAAATATACAAACCTATTTTCACTTATGTACAGAAAAAAAAATTCACTCACAATCTAAATAATAGAATAACATACTTTATTGCACTTAACATTTCTGCTTTGTTAGACTAAGCCTTATAAAGCAATGTTTAAAAAAATCAATGTGAAATTGAGGAATACCAACCCTTCAACCAAGCATTTCTTTTTTATCATGCTCAATCCTTTGCTATTTAAAGGCATAAGCAGAAGTTAATGTGCTCAAGATGATCACATTAAAAAACCTGTTAATTTAATTAATGAAAGCCTAATGGTACACACACAAACAATTGAAACATCAGTCTCTAATTATAACTATATAAGGCCAACTTAGACATCCTCATTGTCATGGTTTCTTACTAGTTGAGCTGCATAATATGATAAAAAATCACCTCATGACTCGTGTTAGATCTACAGACTTGATGATTTCATAGAAAAAAAAATTTATGCAAACAGTCTACATTCAACTGATTTAAGTGAGAAAGGACAAATAAAATTGCTTAAAAATTCATAACAATGCATGATTTTGTGTATACTTTGAGGGTTACTGTTATTTTACATTGAAACCCTGTTCAACCAAAAGTGTTTAACTCAATCCCCCCTAAGCCCATCCAGCTCAGTTAAAGCCCTGTCCCTAAGAGAAGTGAGGTATATCGTCCATAGCGGACGAGGCTAGATCTAGGTCTAGAAATCTGAGCAAAATAGTACTGAAAAACGGTCAAATTCAACAGACCCTCTTCAGCTTATTTGTGGACCAAAAGTGAAATAAAAATATCCTAAATAACGCTTGATATCTCCTTTAAATGAAAAAGAGGTTTACTCAAAATTTCTGGCGAGATTTCCGAGGTTACTAAGCTACCAAAAGTACACAACGAAAGCAATGGCGATCGGGCGATATAGGTACACATTACTGTGGTCCAGTCAGGTGACTGCAGGCGCTATAGGTGGGATTAAGTAAACCCATAAAATGATGCCCCAAACAACTTTTGCTTTTTCTGAAGAAATTACCCTTGTAAAAGCAAACTATTCTTCAAAACCTAATTTTTTGTAGGGTTTACAATTTTTGTTGGGCACAAGTACAGTTGGCTACCTTGGGCCGTAGTCACAACACTGTAGTAGCGTACATTTGACTTAGCTTAGTTGTGAAGTAGCTAGACGGTGTTTAAAGTCAGACTTTACGCCGCATGCACAACAGTCTCGCAGGCCCCCTTCTAGCTACTTCAGACTTATAGTTTGTTTTACCCTCGTTAATGGGAGCAAGAGCAATTGCACATGCGCAAAATCAGTTCCTGTTACTTTTTCCTTTTGTTTCCATGGTTCATCGGCTTGGCGCGTGTGCGGTAGACTGTGGCGCTTGACTGCCAGCCTCATGTTGGGACGTAAAATTCACACCCCGGCTAGAAAGAGCCCGATTTGACATAGACATGCGAAAGAGCCTTCTTACTTCGCCAGGCGGCAAACCTGTGATTTTTTTTCTTTTTAAGTTAAATGCCGAGAGAAATGGGAAAATTGAACTAAAAGGCTACCTTCAGAGCCCATAAACTTTGCTTACAGTTTTATTGTAGCTGTTGTTGGTTCATTTTTCTTTGGTACTTTAACTAGTCTTTTCAGGACATCGCTGATTATTCTGACTGTTGTTGTTTATTTATCAACTGTTTTCCCTCAAGATTGTTATAATTAAGGTTGTCGAAGTGGTTGAGAGTTTTTTTTTACCCAGAAACTAACAGCCCACCACTTCAAATCGAGCCCATGGACTTCAATCTTCCAGCCGCATCAGTCGCCGTTGCTTGTTTACATAGCTAAGTCTCGAGTTATACGACCCATCACAGCCGCGTAAGTTAGTCACTGCTTTATGCACCGACTAACGCAAGTCGTGTGTTATGAATTAACAACTAGTGTAACGTCACGACTAAAACAATTTAGATGGGCGTCTAAATTTACTAAGGTGTTGTGACTACGGCGCCTTATCAGTTATCACTCATGATTATTATCAAGGTATTCCAATTGTATTTAAAGCAAAATTGCCCCTTTCACCAGTATATAGATTCATGATACAGTTAACGGATGTTGTATTTTCATTGAAGCCTTAAACATTAACCATCACACTACTATTCATATTACAATGGTCTTAGACAAAAAAGAAATTGTAAATCTCACAGAAAATACAAATATTCAAGCAATATAACAAGAATGAACAATAATGAGTAAAAACATACTCATTAACTTAATTATGTTTCGCAAACAGTCCAGATGTTGGAAATTTCATTAGAAAAAAACGCTTTTGAAAAGTATTTTTTTGTGTCCTTTTTGTTCATTTGACATCAACAATAGTTCTGATACGGCTCCAAAATAAGTTAATAACATACAATTTTCAAATTCTGGAAGCTCAGAATAACACATTCATAAAAATATTAGCGCTTCTATTTTCATAATTATGAAACCTGCAAAATCAGACTCGCTTTTACTGGTTGCGAAACCTTTTTTTTCTATGCTTAGAATTCCTGTAGTCATGTCCATTTCCGCTTAACACTTTTTTCTCCAAGTAAGCACTGCCTGAGTGGGCCTCCCAGCCCAAGCAAATTTGGTGCTTGTGGTAGGGCAAAACCTAGATCTCACCATCACTAACTTCTAAGAACTGTCTTGAAAGCTTTTAAGAATAATGCCCCTTCTTTTTTTTAGCAAGGGAGACATTCATATTCACTATGGTAAATTAAGAAAAAGAAACAAGAACGGGGAGCTGCTATCTTCCCACAGGGATTCCCTTTTCAAAGAAAAAAATGCATAAGATTATTAAGACTACATGGTCCCGGGAATAGGAGAAAAGTGTTAAAAGGTCAACAGCTTCAAAATTCGAACTTAAAGTTTCCATGTATACTTTGTTTGGGCAAGGAAAAAAAACTTTAAAGCACACATTAGATATTTGACTTTTTAAATGATTTGAGATCTGAAATATGAATTTCGCCTTGTGAAAAATTGCAGAAGTTACACTACAGCTTATCTTTGTCCTTAAATGCAACATAGGCCTATTTTATAATATTTGACTTGCATACACAGAACACAGAACAAAATATACAGTGGAAACCTCATAATTCGAATTGCTTGGAAATGGCCTTAAACTTCGATTTATAAAAAAGGGGAGTTAACTCATCCCCAATAGTGTTTAACAGTATTTTGCAATTACTTCCCCTGGTTTGAAACTACATGTAAGAAAGGGTAGATGTAGTGTGTTTTCTTTTCAACAGGTTTGACTTCATACCCGCCCTTATAGTATGACGCCATTTAAAAAACAGTTGAAAAAAAAAACGATAAAATAGGCTGGTCTGAAAAAACGAAAAATGAAAACTGAAACGCAGTGGGATAAGAATTAAAACAATTGTGGTTAATTGTACTAGCGCCAAAGCAACAAGTGAAGTGATGATTGTGCGTCAGAATCAGATACTAATAGACCACAAACAAAAGTCCCATTCTACAGATCCATCCTTAATCCCCCCCTTAGTTCTTTTCATAAGTCTACTTATGTTTGAGCATCAAATTCGTTAATATGTGTGTAAACTATGCTTTTTTTAAGACTTCTAGACATCACAGTTACCACAAATAGAGCATTGATATTTTTTAGTTTGCTGACAAAAAGACTGAAAAAAAATACATGCCAAATACACACACAGAAAAAGAGTGAAAAAAGAATGATAGTTCTTTCTTTAGAACACAAAATTAGAGTTTAAATCATGAGGCAATGTATTTGCAATTACAAAAGCCAATTTAGTCTTTCTGTTTGACATTTATCACATTAATTAAACTTTATGTTCTAAATAAATCAATTTTAACCATAAATATATTTTAAAAAAAAAAAATATTTATAGCATAATCATACACATATAAATATTGATGCTCTTTCATGATAATTTTTTTTCAAAATCATTTTTTACAAGACTTGAAATGCATCAACGAACCACACTGCATTAACTTATGAACATCTCAGAAAAGGCAAACAAAATAGTATGATTCATTCTTGATCACACAAGTTTGGTTTGACATATGAAACCATAACAAAGTGTACAGTATTTAAAAAACTAGGATACATATCCATTATTTAAATTAGTTCCTGATGATAATCATTGCGCTGATGGCTAAAAATTCCTTTTGTAAACAAGACATCTAAAGATATAAACAAAGAAAAAAAAATAGTGTTTATACCAAAAATTAAGTCGCAGTACTATGGCAATTCCTTAACCCAAAACATAATTTAGACACATACTTTTATATTGTCCAATTTGCTTATTCATATAATTTTTTTTCTAAACCCATAACTACTACCCATACAGCATTTAAAAAGTTTGTTTAAATAAGGAAAAATTATTGTTTCATTTTTTAAACCCTTTGTGGTTATAAAATATAAATCCTTTTTCATTCATGTATACTTTTACAATTACAGTTCATCACAATAAAGTGACACTATGTTTAATTTAAACATTTTTTGTACACTATAGGTCCTATCTATGTTTGAATCTATCACAGATCTTTAGAAGTCAAAAGAAAAACAACAAACNCCCCCCCCCCCCCCCCCCTGGAAATATACCTGACAAAGAAAGACGTGCACAAGTCTTATTCTTAATAACGCATATGCCTAAAGAGTGACTATCATGCCGATTTTAACAGGCTTTGGGCATTTGCATCATCTTACAACATGAGTGGGTTGCTAGAATAAGCCAGACAGTATAGGGATAGCAAAGAGAAAAGGAGGAAAACTATTTAAAAAATATGTGTCTTGAGCATTATTGCACTTTATGAGTAGAAAATACATTATATTGCTACAAAAATAAATGAGATTTATTATTAATGAAGCCATAAACAAATATATCTCTTTCTAACTAGTCAGCTCTGATCAAATTATTTCCTACCCCTTTTTTTTTTGGTAATTAAAAGAAAATGGTACGTTTGACCTACATTATTAAAAGGTTGATTTCAAATTAAAAAACTCCTGCCAAGTTACTGAAGAAAAAAGAGACTGATAGTTTTGCGTTATTGCTCATGTGGGCCCACTTGTTTAAAACCACTTAAAAGATGGAGATTCTTAAATACCTTTATAGCCTCTGCATCTTTGCTAATATTTGTACATATGGAATGGTAGGTTTATGAGAATAAAAATCTTAAATTTTCACAAAACTGGTAGTTATGAATATCGCATTGAAAAGGACCAAATAAACAAGTATGGTCATATTTGTAAACTTTATGGTTTACCATGCCCTGATGTGATCAAATTTCTTATAAAACTATTAATTCGTATTCAATTTCATTTTATGATCATCAAAAGTAATAAATCAGACACACAAAATAAATTAGTTCAAAATCATAATAACAAACTCTGATCATAATATATTGCCCTGATGATTATAAACAAATTTCTCACAATTATGGAACTGAAGAAGAAAAAATGTTTCCTGTGTGCAACATATTCTGAGGCAGCCTTCACCCTTTGGTGAAACACTTTGTAATTCTAGCCAAATTTGGTTTAACTTACGTTTGTTGAACCACCTAGCATTTTAATAACTTAAGATATAGAAACCAAAGCTTGTGCTACTTAACGAATAAAGCAGCAGTTTTCAAGGTTTCCACTATTTAATGTCTGAAAACTTTTGAAGACACCAAACGCAAATAGTGCTGAAATTCTAGTTGAACTTGAAGAAAGAAGGAAAGAGATCTTTTACACAAAACAAATTTGTACTTTTCATAGATAAAATGAAAATTTGATTTTTATTGCTGTAAAATATGAATTCATAGAATTTTTGCTTGGCTTTAATCAACAAGACATTGCAAAGCCAGTGAAAACTTATAAAGTAATCAATTTAAACAGGGCTTTCCAGAGAAATGTTCGATGACCCTCACTCCATTCTTGATACACTCATTTGAGATTACTTAAAGAACTGAGGAGATTAAACATATGCCTGATGCTTTAATTGGCTATAAACCCTGAAAATACTTAGGGTAATAAGATTTCATCTCTCTTATGTTTCTAAAACATCAAAGCTTTTCAGTCCTACGGAAAAAATAAGGCTGAGGTAGCTGGTAGCTGACCATAACTCTCAAGTTTTCTGAGAATGATAGCAAATAAGTATGTGAGTAAAGCAGACGACCATTCAATGCAAAAGAACAAAAAAATTTCCACATTATAAATACGATAATAAATAATGAGAGTATGAATCCAGATGCTTAAATAAATCATTCACTAATCATTTTTTGAGAAAATAATTTTTGCTCTTTTTGCAATAAAGCAATATTGGATGGCATTATAAACAGGAAAAAACAAAGTTCAGTCTTGCCCTTGAAATTGCAAAGACTTAACCAAGTAAAATGACTGGCACCAACAACATTTGATGAAAAGAACAACATGAGAATCACAGCCATTCTGGAATTTTTGTAGCAGTTTCTTGGTAATTGTTGTGGGAAAATCAAACTTTTTTCTTCTGATGTGAGGTTCTGAGAAATCATACTGTCAGTTGTCACCTCAAGTCCCATACACAGTTGGTATTGGTTACTAGACCCTCCAGGCCTTTAAGGGTGTTGAAACTTCCTGAGTAAAATACCAGATCTGATATCACAAGCCTATAAAAAGATAAAATAAGGAAAAGTTTAGACATTTATACTTTATTATTTATATTTACTTATAAGAATGCAGCAGATTTTTTAATGTACAACGGGTGAGAGTCCTACGGTGTTACATACTATTTTGATGCGAAATCATCTTTCCATTATTAAAAATAGATTTTTTTACACATATGAAATCTGATAATCTGATAAACTGTGAAAGAAAAAACTTCACTTTCATGGTGAACTAGCCAAGGCCTTTTTCAGTCATTATATGCTTCCGTTTAAACTCATCTTTAGCTAATTATTGAGCATTTAAACCCAAGGTGAATCATGAACATGTGCATCAGACTTCTTTCAAGCTGAAAGCTGAAATCTATTAATTGTCCATGACTGCTGCTCTCAATCAAACATATCTCTAGTCTTGCTTTAGAAGGGCCTTGCGCAAAATAAGGAAAACTAAACACATCACAATTCAAACTTGTACCTGACTTGCTAAAAATACATCACACAGACTTAAAAAAACCATACAGTTTGTATAAATAATTTTTATACTGTTTAACTTACCCGTACTGAGGCCCTCCATCATTTGTAACTCCTAAAACAACTAAGCGCCTGCCAAGCTGACGTAAGAAGGACTCATTCATGCGGGTGAACAAGGTCTGCAAGAGGGTGCAAGAATAGAGATTTTGGTTTTGAGTTGAAAATACTTACAAACAAAATTATTGCAAAATCTTACACCGACAACCTAATTGTGTAAATAATAATTGTCGATTATTCTGGAGGCAATATTAGAGCAGAAAACTTTATCAAATTTAAGTTTCAACTTCTCTTTTTTTTGTAGCAAATTCAATTTATTTTCTAAACCGCAACTAGAGGAATAAGAAAAAGAAAATAACAACCGAATTATTTGTATTTACAGTTGAAGATTTTGTATTGAGACAAAAAATAAATGCAAAAAAACTTAAACTAAATTAAATTTAAAATAATGTTTTGAAGTACATGTTTTGAAGTTTGTTACATTTCATTAAAATGCAAGCTGTTGAAGAAAAAAAAAACTTTTGCTGAGTAACTACTATAGGTTAAAGATAATATAATTTTTGATAAAAAATGAAAAAAAAATTTCAATTTACATAGAATGAATATCTGGCTCAAGAAAATAAGATATTTTGTTGGCTTTATTCACACTCAGCGAGAAGAAAGAACTTACAAAACTGTATTCATGGAACTGTATTTGAACATACCCTAATCTGAGCAAGCCCCAGAATTCCAATAAGAGCCTCATGCAACTTAGCAAGCTGCTTGCAGATTGTACGGAAACACTGAGAAGGCATAGGTGCTTTCACTTCATACTGTGTAGGAAGAGGTTAAAAAAAATTGAAAAAAAAAAATCACAACATTGATCATACAATTTAATTAAATAGTATACAGATAAATAAAAAGCATTTTTATATAGCGCTTATCCACTAATGTGCTCTAAGCGCTTTACATAGGTTCCCCGACAGGCCATTCCCAACCAAGGTACCTTCTGAACCCACAGAGGAGCAGCAAGTTAAGCGCATCACTCTAGCGTTCTGACAAGATCTTTCACTGCCTATAGTCGGGTACTCGTTTAACGCATGAGTGAGGCGAAGAAATATGTGTAAATAGCCTTTCTCAAGGACTAAACGTCGACCTGCCGAAAGCAGGACTCGAACCCCGGACCTCTCGATCTGAAAGCCGAGTGTCTACCACTACACCACACAGATACAGACCTTATGTCTTATGACCTGGGTGAATGATTTAGATATCGGATAAGTGATATTCAAAGACACTGCTTTTGTCAGAAATGTACTTTTCTGAGCTTCCAAACAAAAAAATTCATAAAATTATAAAAATTTCGTTGGTTTGAAATGTAGAGCAAAGGGAAAAAAAAGACTTTTAAGAGATTTTTCAAACAGGGAATTCCAACCTCTCACTAATACACCCTGAGACATATGTGTTATGCTCGATTTAATAAACTAGAGTTGACATTGTTAAATTAAGTGGACAGAATACAATTACACTATAGGATTGATCCTGACAAAATATAATAACACTACCCATTTATCTCTACACCTAGTTTATCTCAAAATGTTACCTTAGAGAGCTGTGCCTCTGCCATGTTGTCAGAGATGGTCACGAGCTTGTGACTGATTTCTTCGATGTGGTCATCATAATCCTGAGGAGATAATTATTTTAGTTGAATGCACAAGTTACGGTGAAGTTTAAAAATGAACACCAAATGCATCTGTTAGGTTAGGTTTTGATTTGCAAGCCATGTGTTGACCTTTTGCACTTTTCATCAATGCAATGTTGTGCATGTGTGAGTGAGTGTGTGTGTTTGTATTGCTTGTCTGTGTATGCAATCTGAGTATTAAGCAGCCAGTGCACGATTTGATATTTAGTGAACTACCTCTTTCTTCTACTGAGTTAAGTTAAGATACTTTAGGTAGGTAGGTTTTTGTGATTTAGTAGTTAGTTTTCCATGCAGCAGTCTCAGGGGTAGGATCTCTTCAAGTCTAAGGAGTTGTGTATTTCGAATATTCTTACAAGTCAGGATCCAATGGTGTAGTCCCTGAGGATTTGTTATTTTGAAGTTTAGGTTGTATAATTTGGCCAGAGAGTGTGGAATAGCATTTAATACATGTAATTCATTACAGTGATTTTGTAGCTGGCCCTGAGATTGTCGCAACTTGCTCACCATTTGATTTTACCTATAGCCAGTATTGTACTTGTGAGCTATAGATTATTGTACGTCTTAGCATCAAGTAGAGAAAGTATCTTGTATGTGCTGTTTAATAGTCAGCAGAGTCTTAACTTCTAAAATCGCAGACTTCTGAGCCAGTTTTTCTGTTCAACTGTTGACGTCAGTTCGGTCCACCTATGCTGTTGACATCGCTTCGGTCCACCTTTGATGTTGGCGTCGCTTCAGTCCACCTTTACTGTTGACGTCACTTTGGTCCACCTTTGCTGCTGACGTGCTTCAGTCAACCTATGCTTTTGACGTCGCTTGGGTCCACCTTTGCTGTTGACGTTGCTTTGGTCCACCTTTTTTGTTGACGTCATTTCAGCCTACCTTTGCTGTTCTGGTCAGGTGTCCTTCCTTGCATAATGGCTTTTTCTTGGCGCTACCTGGTCGCTGAGGGCCTGGAACTTCCAGGCGTCCTGGCGATACTTGCCTGAGGGAACGTGTTCTACTTACTGGTCTCATCTGGCCGCACACAGTAACACCTGCAGTTACCTGCATCGCATTGACCGTCCTGTGGTCACTAGCCAGCCTCTGAGGCCTCCATCATACCAGTCATTTACTGGTCACTGAAGCCATGCTTTCTAATGTTTCATGTCTGCCTAACTCGTAAGGCTCCGGGAGCGTCTAGCTCCCCATCGTTGGATTGTGCGATTTTGAGTCACTGTCGTCCCTGGATATTCGCAGTTGGATTTGAAGCCTACAAGTATTTTATCGAGCTTGAACTTTATTATATTCCGGCCAAACTAAAAGGTAATAGTTAGATTATTCTATTATCTGGGGTGATTAGCTTTTTGGGTTTGTGCAACTTGGGTTAGCATTTTTTGGTAGTAATTTGAGAATTCTTGTTGCAGTTGTTTGCTTTATAATCTTATTTGAACTCTAATCTGCCTCTCTGTCTTTCCTTTATTCTATATTTGTCATTTATGTAATTACCTAAATTCACCTTTTATTATCTTTCATTGAATATTTGATTTTTTATAACATTTTGCTCTAGACTGCCAACTCCCTAGTTGAGTTTGTTATTCATTTAAATTTGTTTTTTCTATCCTGGTGGTCTAGCCCAGGTTGTTTTGAGCCTAAACTTGCCCTAACAGCATCATTTACATTATCTGGTATCTTATCAATACCTAAAAGCAAAGGTACATGTATATGAAGTCACCTTTCCACAGAGGCAAAATAAGCACTGTTATATTGGAATACATTTGACAAACTATATAGGTGAATCACCCTCCAGTAAATCAAGGAGGCGAAATTTGAGAGAAGGCACCATTAACATAATTTTGTGCTCTTTAAAAAAACAAATATTAAGATTGACTTTATTTTGTCCTTATATATTACATTTCAAATTAAAAAAAAACACTTCATAATGTGATGGACATTTTCCTTTGGGGAGCTTTGACGCTGATCAAGTCTGAACATATGCCTTTTTGTCTTGTTGGTATAAATATTTCATAGAATAAGAATTCAATTACCTTGACTATTTTCTCAAAATTCTTGAGCATATTGGAATTCTTAGATGGCAAAGTTTTCTCAAAATGGTTCTTGACTTGAGGAATGAAGTGCACAACCAACTGCAAACATCGAGATGCCAAAGCTGCACAAAAAAAGTACAAAAGAAATTTCAAAACTACACAATGCTGTTTTTTTTTTAAAGAAAGGAAGCCCTATAAATAATAAGAGACACAGAAACAACACAATTGCTCCTTCTCAAAACAATAACAATAATGATAATAATAATAATAATAACACTAATAATTAATACTAATTCACTTGTAGAATCCACTAAAACAGTGCTTGGTGGCGCTGAAGCAGAATGAAGGTACCTTAGTTGTACTCAAAACCGTTGTAAAAGAGTGTAACATTAAACAAAATACGGAGTTAAAACGTTAAAAAAATAACCAAACCACCATGACTAAAAGGGTGATGTTGAAAGTTACTAAACACAAGTGATTGACTTTATTAAAAAAAATATATCAACTTAAGGAAAAAGAAAAATTCCTAGATTTAACAAACACTAAGCAATATCATATTACATCTACCTCTTAAATAGCTATCAAGGTCTTTAAGACAAAGTCAATGAAACAAGAGTTTTCTATAACTCACCTAAATTTTTTGTAGAAATTGTTTTGAGACCCACCATTTGTCGAGCTCCAGCACCTATCAGAAGCTGACATGTTCTTGAATTGAACATCTACACATGAAAAAATAATTGAAGTATAAAGTTTTGGCTACTAAAATAGAACTCACGATACATATATGATTTAGAGTCTTTATGCCATTGTAGTAAGCTTAATTTAGCTCTGAAAATATTTTCTCAGAACAAACCATACCTAGCAGTGGCCAGCAAATTACCAAAGGAATATTGATATTTTCATACATCGTTAAATATCTTACAGCTGAACAACACTTCTCTTAAATCTAAAATTTAATAACCTATGGTCTTTTTTCCCAATCAAAGTGATAATATAAAATAGTAAAAATCTTTTTAATACAGTAATGAAAAAATTCTCAAACTTTTCTAGTAAATAGACAATCAATACAAAAGGAGATCAAAAGCTTGTAAATTATAATATAATTGACAAATGAGTGCTTAAATTATCCGTCTTTAATTTGGCAAGCTGACATATTTGAAAGCCTCTACATGTGTGGAGCAAATTTTACACTTAACAAGCAACCCTAAACTTAAAGAGAATGAAAGATTCAGCGTTTTCACCTTGAGGAGGTCTATGAGCCTTG
Source organism: Elysia marginata (assembly GCA_019649035.1). Taxonomy (NCBI): domain Eukaryota; kingdom Metazoa; phylum Mollusca; class Gastropoda; family Plakobranchidae; genus Elysia; species Elysia marginata. The sequence goes on along the minus strand of BMAT01010068.1, from coordinate 54,272 downwards.
TAAGCAGGTCTGGTGTGGCAGTTGGAATGTCCACTACACACTGGCAGTACTCCATCATCATCTTGATCAGCATCAGCACCGTCCTGCAAACATAGAATGTGGCAATATTTCCAGAGATAACTTTACATTTACTCTTAATCAAGTTGGCTTTTAATTAAAAAAAAAACTTTTTTTTCCGAATATGCCAAAAATCAACGCCTTCTTCACAAATTTTTTTCTTTCCAAATACATTGGAGACCTAAATTAGAAATAGAACAGAGATGCCAGCACAGACAAGTTCATTGAAATCCATCTGATAAAACATGACTGTTTTGTTATTAATCTTTTTCACAGATTGAAGATTGAAGGGTATTTTTACAAGCCCAATTCCACTTCAAAGGTGCTCTCAGGGCTTGGGTCCCAATGACAATTTACGGGCTGCCACCCAGAGACTAGCGGGGATACCATGACTTAGCCTCAGCCGGTCACATTATACTGACACCGACCCAACCAGTAGGGGCCCGGACTGTGCTCGGCTGTGTTTCGAACCCGCGACCTCTTGGCCACGGAGCGAAGCCACTACCAACTGAGCTATCTAGGCCCCAATCTTTTTCACAACTTGGAAGGCAATGGATGATCAATTTATAAAAAAAAATTCGTTCAAGCTTGTCATTTAATGGAATGAAATTTAAAAATAGACCTTTAAGATTGATATATGTAAAAATTAAAAAAAAAGGCATGCAGATGTAAAATTACGCCCATTCTTCAAAACCATTACTAATTATAATCGATCACTGTCACCTGTCTGTAAATGAAATTTTTATGACTCCTAGGATCATCTTCAATTTCAAACAGTGTATTGTCTTAATGTTTGCAGAGGCTAACAAGAATGAAACTGGTAATGTCTGGTAATAGGAAACTGAAAACCGTTAGAGGCATCTTTGTTATATGTTTTCAACTGGGGCTTTTACCCGGGGGTGAGCCAATCAAGGTGTTCTATCACATCAAATATGTGAAGAAAGTCTATTTACAAAGCAAAGGCAAGGCTCAATGAGGTTAGCATTTTTTAAAAAACAAAAATTTGTCAATAAAAGAAAAGATTTTTCCCTTAGAGACTTAGACTTACCCAACAACAGCAAACTCTTCCTCACCAACTTTAAGACACTCTGTGGGTCTGCTTTCTGTAACATAAGAGAAAAAAAATATATAATAAAATAGCATTTACTTTAAAAATTAAACAACATATGTTTCATTTCCTGAGTCAGAGAGAATTAAATTAAGTTAAAAATCTCATGTTTCAAAATAAAAAAAAAGTATGAGACACAGTTATATATCAGTTAAAACTCAAATAACTACCAATTATAACAAAATAAAACTATAATCCCAAGAAAATGTTCAACAACCATACAACTTTCTCCAACTCCCCCCCCCCCCATAAAAAAAAAAAAAAAATTTTTTTTTAAACTTCTAGGATTTTGCTACTATTTCTATGTTTTCCTCCACCCCAAAAACCGGCTCTGTGGCCTAGCGGTAAGATACTCGCTCAGAGATAGGGAGGTGTGGGTTCGACCCGTGGCCGAGTCAACCAAGGACTTTAATATTGGTATTAGCAGCTGATCCGCCCTAGTGTCTGGCATTATGGATATAGTGCTAAGTCTGATCGGCCCCGTGTCAGGATAATGTGACTGGGTGTGGTGTGTGCAAGCGCTCCTTACATCAGAGTGCGGCAGCACGCTTTCAATTGTCTCAAGTGTCGTCTCTGATATAACCTTACAGTTGAAAAGAGACGTTAAAATTCAAACGTCCAACCAAATCCACCCCAAAAAATGAATTGAAAAAAAAAATCCCAAAAGAAACACACACACACTAAACACAAAACTCAGTTTTCAGTATATCTTACCTGACTCAGAACGCTTTTCTGGAAGAGTAAGGTTGCCTGATGATAAAAAAAAAAAGAAGGATTTGTGTAAAATGTCTTTATCTGGTCTTCTTTTCCACTCTTTTTACGTCTATAGAATTTAGAAAAATATAGTGATCATGCTCTTAACAAGAAAAGAAGTTTTCAAAAAGCCATTCTACCTTCAACAAGCACTCTTTCTTGTAAGGAAAAATTATTTTGGAATTGTCAAAAGCTCCTTGTCACATATGTATTGGAGGGATACATCGATGCGAAGTTCATATATAAAACAGGCTTGTAAATGGCTGATGAAAAAAAAAGCTGAACCAAACGTGAGACTCCAAGTGCTTTGAAATCATTAGAGCTATAGAGCAACAATAGGCAAAGGCAACTATCTAAAAGGCCTATAGGAGTTGGAGTTGTGCTCTTAATTAAGTTTAATCCTGCAAAAGATTACTTGCAAGCAGAAGTTGAATTACTGGTTGAAATTGACAAAATTATTTGAGCTGAAATACCAAGTCTGAGGGAAAAAAAAAGCTAAAATCAATTTAAATCTGAAAGATTTTACATCCGTGATAAAACCACCCAATGAACCAGAAAAAAAAAAGAAATCTGAACAAGAACTTAGTGACTCCAGGAGGATAAATAAAATTGATTAAGGTTTTGCTTGTTTCCTTTGTGAAAATAACCTTGCTGACCTGACTGAACAATGTGATTCACCAAATCTTGAAACTCTGCTGGAACATCTGCTTGCTTCCATCTCTCATTGTCCAAGATCAAGCTTTAAAAGCAAAAAGGAGAGGGGAAGGGGGAGTGAATAATACTAGAATAACATTCATTTAGTTGATCACTATAAGTGTCCCAGGCAAACAGTGTGTAATGTCAAGGTACTTTTAGAAGTTTACATAAGTTTTGGAAAACACTCAGAGGCATAATAAAGATGGCAAAGTATGAAGCCCATACATTTTTGACAGACAGATGTAGGTGGCCATAAACACATGTGAGCCAATAAATTTAGAGGGTATTCAATCTAACTTCATAGAAGTTTTTCTAAGGCTTGCAAAAAAAAAAAAAAAAAGACATTCTTTCAGAGTTTTTCCTTTTATCTTTTTAATCATATCTTATAAAACAAAGGCAGAAAACAAGATAAACTGGTGATAACTGGTCAATGAGAGTGGTATAAAATATTGTTTAACTACCTACCCAAGTTTAGTCTTTCTTTCCTCATGAAATCTTGCCACAAATTTGTTTGCCTGGAAATATAATCAGCCATAATTACTTAAAATTTCACAAAATGAAATGAGCTAAAAGAGCATTCAAGCACTTAGAATGTATAAGCTGAGACAAGCAAAATTTGCAGAGGCAAATGTGGCTAAAAGCCAATGAGATTGCAGTTGCAGACAATCTAAAATGTAAACATATAAATGACAAATGGAATTCTTACGACATTAAAAATCAAAACAAAAATAAATACCACATTAAAAATACAACTCTGCAGCTTTTATAAATATGAGTTTGAACTATGTGAGACAAGTAGTTTAACTTTTAAGGGTCTTCGCAAACTAAGGCTGATGCTGTAGCAATTTCCTTGCCAGACAATCATTTGAAACTGTTAATAAACATCAGTCCAACAGACCATCAGATGAATTTCCCTTCTCTATTTGCTGTACACCCTTTCCTTCATCTAACACATTTTTGACAGCTGAAAGACCAAAGGCAACGAAATTCGAGACTAGTCTTGGCCAGCCAGTACCAGTCCTCCGATGCTGTGTTGCTCTCTATTTGCACTTGGCCTTAAGCAGGCGCAAGCAAGAGTTTTAACTTAACCCACGAAGTGTCGGCCGGCCGATTAAATCGGCCTATAAACGGGAATATTTTTTTTTAGCACTAATGCTAATGGAAATTATGACGCAAAAATTAATATGAACACTTCTAGGGTTAATTTGTTTTTCATATTCCTGTACATGTCTTTTATGCCCTCAAGGATCTCTAAAATATCAATGACTTTTAGAGTTCCTACACCATAAAATATTTCAATACTGAAAAGATTAATGAGATTGGTTGCTTTTGTTTTTAAAAGAGCTATAGCTCATATTTACCTTCGACAACTTCTGACTGATTTATACTGGTTCTTTATATTATTTTAGAGATGGCCTGATACATGTTTGCTTTATATTTTTATCTGTTTCTCATGTCTTTTAAATTTATTTAACAAGTACAGTAACTTCTAGAGGAGTAATACCTGAGTTTGGAGAACTCCCCGCAGTGACATGCTCTTTCGACCACACACACGCTCTGTGTCTGCCACAAATACCTCAATCTCTCTCGAGAGGCTTACAAACTCTGCAGATGACAGTCGCTCCAAAAAGCCATCCTAAACACATGAAAAGCAAAAACACTGCAAGATTTAAAAAAAACATCCTCCAGCTTGAACCTTCTTCAACATCATGAGATAATTTAAAAAAAATAATATGGAGCACTTAGATTTAGTTGATTAGATTTATTGAATTAAGAGACAATTCATATTTAGATAAGTAAGTTCGGACTTTAGAAAATAATCTGTCATGTGAAATTTTGATATTATAGAAATTTTTAACAAAATTACATGCCTTTGCATTTAGAATAGGCATTCAAATCATTCTTATTTCAAGGTGACGTTGACTATCCTTCACCCTTGATCCACTTAAAATTTCACAAATATTGTGTTTGTTTCTAACTCAAACTAATCAAGTTAAAAGAAATATCATTAATTTTTGAAGTTTATAAAACTTGAAATTACATTTAATTTGTAATTTGAAGTTAACAGCAACTATTAAGAAAAGTTTTATTGCACCTATTTTGTTAAAAAATTCATTGAAATATTTTCATTAATACACCTGCACACAACTCCCTTTATAAAAAAAAAAAAAAATCGAATAAAAACCTTAAAATGCTTTAGACTAGATTTTCAGAATTTTGGTTTGAATTTACCTTTGCTCTAGCAGACATTACTTTGACACAACGATCATGAGCGTAATCACAGATAGCACCCAGCATTTCCTTCAGTCCACTCTTAACCTTCTCATACTCAGCTTCAGAAATCATAACATCTACATCGTCACTTCTGGACAAAAAAAAAATCAAAATTAGAAAAATCTATATGAGAAGCCAGAGGAAAATAAAAAAAAAACACCTATTATATCAAATTTCTTAAAATTCCTTTGAGTGAATTTTGAAATCCATTCAATACTAAAATTCCTTGTGTCTTATCAAACATGTATACATTTTTCATATCTACTTCTAGATTAACTTTTACAGACAAGAAAGATGTCACCTAAGTGATTTAATGGTGGTAAAATTAACATTTGATCACATACAAGCTACTTACACAGACACATGCAGGTGCTCAGCCTCATTCAAATCTTGTCCGTTTTCTTCTGGCGCTCCGTTACTGACCACAGGAGCTTTTGTTTTCCCTGCTGCAATACCAACCACATCATACACAACACCATAAAATGCCTGAGAGAAAAAAAAAACAACTGGTAAAACAGCTATATGTATTATTTTTTTTATATTTCACACACAAAAAAAATTCAGCTTTCCATGAAGTAACACATTATCTCGTCACTGTGAATAACTGTTGTTTATATGAAAAAACTTAATTTTTCAAGCATTCAAGGGCAAAGGGAAGCAATTTTTTGAACATGAGAAAAAACTGCACAAAATAATTTTATTTCAACTGGTGATAAAATATGGTGATAATAATCTAGTGTGCAACCATTACTGAAAACAATTTATATAATAAAACTGATAGAATAACACATCTTCACTTTCTCCTTCTTAAACATGCTCTTGTTCTTTCTTCATAGGCTATTTTCCACTTACCAAATTTTTACCAATTCATAGCTCGTCAAGCATGATTGTGCTTTCCAACAAAAAGACATTCAGAAAATTTACATAACATTTGGATATGATATGATAAATTGTAACAGCGCTATGAAGTGCTAACATCTACTATGACTTAGTGTTACAGACCTTGACTCTGTTGAGCAGAACCATGATATTCGTAAAAACAGCTTCCAGGAGTTTCATCCATTGAGCATAGTTTAAAAGCCGCATCTGGTCAGCAAGACTGTGAAAAGAGAAGTATATTTTTGTGTACATGAACACTTCACAAAAGAAGAGGAACACAACAATCTGAACTATTTAACCAAAAGAAAACAGAGCAAAATTTAGATTAAAATTTATGCGGAAGCAAAACATACTGCTTCAATACACATAATAAAAACAAACAAAAAACAAAACTGTCGCCAAAAATATTTTTATAATAACGGCCTTTAAAATTTTACCACCGCATTGTTTTGTTCGGTTGTTTTATTTCCAAATCGATCTTTTCCAAGTGTACACACCTTGTTGCATTTTCTGTGTCGATGTCTTCAGCAACTGCCACAGCCTCCACTACTGTCTGTGTTAAACAAAAAAAAAAGGGTAAAGCATTATCATTTGTACATTGTCTTATATAAGACTAACATGTCACAAAATGAAAAGATGCATAACAAATGAAGAGAATTAAAAACAAAAATAATGAAAAAAAAATGCAAACAAATATAGGCTGGATGATGTTTGAATCTGCTATAATTAACTGATTATAAGGTTTAGCACTTTTTAGCAAATTTTCAATTACTGTATTCTAGAAATGCAAACAAGGGCAATCAGAAAATTTGAGCAGAGGTATACCTGCTTCACAATTGCCTTCAGAGCAGTAAAAGCCTCTTCCCTGTAGACATCTATGAAGTTAAACTTGTTTTGTCGCAACATTCCAAAGAGTATGGATACAAGCCTTTCCTGGGGAGAATAAACAAAGAAACTAGAATGAACAAAGAAACTAGAAAAGTTTTCTTGCAGGAGTACAACATTTAAAAAACAAAAATATAGATATGTTAGAAGCTACAGATGGCATATTGTTTTATGCAATCATATATAGTTGTAATAAATTATATTTTTATTGTATTTTCTGAGCAGAAAACAGACAAAATCAAAATTCAATTATGCGCTCTAAATTATTAAATAACTTTTGTATCTCATAGTCAATCAGAATCATATCATTCAGATCAAAACACAAAAGAAAAAGAACCATTGACTAACTTCCTCAGCCAGTTGCAGGGTATCAGTGATTGGCCTGTTGAGCTCACTGGTGACAGCGCGGCTGAAGTCAGCTTGTAACATCTTATCTATCAAAATCTCCATTTCTGCTAACTGAGACCCAAGGTGTCTGAGACAAAACAAAACAAAACAAAAAAAGTTAAAAATTCAGGAATTTTTAGGACACAACATAATCACAATGAGTCAGTCTTATTCTAAAGCTAAATGGTATTTACTTTGCTTGAAATATTTGAGTTGTAAGTGCAGGGAGATGGTGGTTAGTGCTTCTGAACACACCCATTGTTTTAATTGCCTTGGCTAAGCAATTTACATAGTTTTGATAGTGCATCATCCAGTAAAATTGGTATCTGGCTACAAACAGTGCTTGAAATTATGAAACTCTAGTATTTGAGTGCGAAAAAGATAGCCAAACTGTAATGTTTTGAAGTCTCAGTTAACTTTACGTGGTTGTTTTTGAAAAAATTGGAAATTCTAGCATCTGCATAGGAAGGCTATAACTTCAGTATTATTATTATCATTCAGTATAAAAGACACACTTCAATTAAATATTCATCAAATAAAGAGGTTCACAAATGAAAATTTGTTCAAATTAGATATATGGACAAATTCCCACTTACCTAATCATCTTACTCAATGCTGAAAAAAAACCCAGCAATTTAATAATATAAATACAATCTAAGATGAAGAGTCAATGTAAAAACTAACTTGAAGCTGTGAATCCCTGCCAGGTCCTTAGTGAGCACATCTTGAGAGGTGGAGATAAGGTCTAAAGAGCCAATAAATTCATTGTTGGACAAAAGACGCTGTATTGTTGGTTGTGTCTCATGAATTGAAGCCATTATTTTTAACTGCAAAGATCAAAGAATACAGCTGAATCAAATTGACTTAACTGGTAAAATCATCTTCCTAATCAGATATTTGCATACAAAAACTTTCACTTCTGTTGTAGACTATTTTGAGAAAAACTAAATATCTATTGGTATATTAATGTATAACCTTTTTCTAAAGTCTAAAAAACTGAAAGTGGAGGCTATTTTTTTTCAACTGTAATATATATTTAATTGTATTTTTAAAAACACTGACAATCACAAACTTTCTTATCAAATAAAGGATATCTCTTCCTGTTCAGATTTAGCTCTTTTGTCCTAGTCTCATATTTCATTTTGAACATAGGCTCTTAACATGGAACTTCATCTGCTGTATATTAATGAAATAAAAAAAAAATATATACTTTGCGAAAAAATCCAGTGATTCAAGCCCTACAAACAAAAAGAGATGAATTTCTTTTTTGAAAAGCAATTTTTGGTTAAACTAGGCTTGGGTTACTATGTTTCTGCCGAGGTTTGTTGTATGCAATAGAATTAGATTTGAAGATGATAATCATTCTGCTAAAAAGAAGAGACATAAACTCAAAATAATTTTTAACTGGTGTAAAAAAAAGAGGAGGGGGAGGGGCGAACATTATTAAATGAACAAGTAGAAGTTGTCATAAAGAATACACAAAAATACCACTGTCTAACCTTATTAAACAAAGCCATGTAATTTGCTCTGGTGCGAGAGAGTTTCAGGACCTTCAAGGATTCCTTGGCCATCTTTTCATTCACCACACTGATGCTTTCCCTGTGATTTGAAATAGCAATTACTCAGGTAATTGAAACAATGCAGATTAAATTAACTTGAATCTCCTTAGATATATTGACAAGTTGTATCTAATATTTTCTGATAATTTCTCAGTCTTAAGTCTTAAATCCCTATTCGCTTATCCAGTTTGTAACATCAAACAGGTGGATTTTATTTATTTATTTTTAAAATTTTTTATACACTATATTAACCCCTTTCGGGACATTTGCCTTTGATACTCAGCGCAACTGTGTCGTCACAGAGCAGCACCAATAACACCCCAGCAGACCATTACATTTGAATCCTGTAGCTGGGTACCCATTTTATAGGTGGGTGGACTGGGGAAAGTTAGGGTAAATTGCTTTCAAAAGGCAATCGCAACATGGCATGGTTGGAAATCGAACCCGGGACCTCCAGATCTCGAGTCCGACACATTAACCAATCCCCGCGCTGCTCCTAGAACTGGCCATATTAAGTATATTTAAAAATGAATATTACTCTCTCAAGTTTATGACAAACTAATTCAATTACCCTTATAGTTTCAATTCCAAATGCCATTTTAAAACATTCTGTTAATTAAAACTCATACTAGCACAGGCGCATATTTTTTAAACTCAGACCCAACAAATGAATTAAGACTAGGCCAAACTACTCAAATGTAAGTAAATTTCTTTTTCTTTGCTTAAGGCAAACTGGAATGTACATGCACGAAATATAATTAGTTTTCAAAGTACAATCATTCAAATTTATGCACACTGGTGCATACACAAAATAACTCTGAATCTTCTGATAAAATTACAAATTCCTTTCTAAACATCCCACTGACCTGAGGCGTTCGATACATCGAACTGTATGATTCAGTTTCTCCTGGAGTTCATCGTGTGATGCCATGGCATGGAAAAATGCATCAGACTTTTGAGAGATCTGTCGAGCTATTCGTACTTCAACAATATCTAGATAGTGGCTCAGCTGTGAAAAAAGAGACAACAAAAAACAAGAACATTAGAATGGTATTAAAAACAATAATAATAAAAATAACAAAGAGCATTAATGTAATTCCTTTTCCAATTGGCCCAAGAGGTTCTACAATAAAAGACATTGAGAACCAATACAATTATATCATGCATTGAATTGGTGTTTCTGTGTAATAGGTGAGATTTAAGTTATGTTTTGACGGGAGAGGGGGGAGTGAGTTCTAAATAGGGGGTATAAGGTAAAAAAAATTGAAAGAACCTTTTGAGTTTTTTCAGTACAAGCTGAACCATTTCTGTGCTGAAAAAAAAACCCAACAAAGTTAGTGGTTTCGAGCATTTTTTCTGTTCCAAATGGATGTTTTAGGTAAGCAGGGTGAGCAAAAATGGCAGAAAATTCACCCAATTTGTGACACTACACCTAACTCAATGGCTGCTTTCAAGGTTTCGGTGGTTTAGACCCAAGTTCTTGGTATCATTCGCGTACGCAATTTGATAGACCCAGTTCACTCTGGTCACGTGCCTCAGCCTTACTGGCTTGGCGTACTCACTCTTGATGCGGACAACATTCTATTTTTAGTTTATATGCGGAGTTCTTGTTGATGCCGTTTTGTTCGTTTTTTGTCATGTTACTTGCTTAGAAGTAAAGAAGTTACATTGAATAGTCGTCAAAGCATCTCTGCTCTCTATAAAACTTGCTTTTGGCTGAAGATAAGGGAGTTAGAAGTATGAGAGGGGTAGGCCTGGCAGATGCAAGATGGGAGATATAACTAATATAAGCTATTCAAAATAGGCTAACGGCAACCAAATATGGCCTAAAATGGAAAAACATAGTTGCTAAGGCAAGGAAAATGTCTCTAAAGAGAAAGAGGATTTAAAACAGGGGCACTTGCAGCTTAGTTTACATATATTTTCAGATGCTCAAAATACACTTCTTTTCTTTTTTTTCCTTCTCACAATAATCCTTACTCCTTTGAGCCTAAGTGAATGAATGCTCTGAAGTTTTGTGAGGTGATTGTGATTGGTGTGAGGAACGAACATATGGAGCGTTTTCTTTTTACAAATTTTTTTGTTGTTTTTTTCATAAAATTGCCATAAAAAAACTGAGTAAGAGCTGTTGCCCTTTGAAGGGATAGAGCAAAACAAACAAAAAACCCCCCAGTGAAATGCAGTGGGTAAACTTATCCAAGAAAGCTCTCTATTTCGTTTTAGAGATGTGGTTCAAGAATACATTTAGAACGTTTTGCATCATCGTGGGAGTAAGCTCTTGAAATATTGCAATTTCTTGGGGGGGGGGGGGGG
>BMAT01010068.1:4418-23198 GCA_019649035.1 Elysia marginata | reverse complement strand
TCTGCGACCCACTCTGCAGTGAACCAACTTTACTCTAGATCTAGATAAGTAGGACTAGAAAATATGGAATCTAACGTATTCTAGATCTTAATTAGATTCAACGACTTTTTACTGTATATGATCTAGAAAATATAGAATCTAACATTATCAAGAACTGGCAGCTCTGTTACTTTTGATACACCTACTATTGAAAGCTTTCACTTCAAGAGGTATTTGTGGCTATCGCCTTTAAATTTGATTTGATAAGTTTAATGTGTCAAAAATTCTTATCAATCCAGATTAGATAACACGAAGACAGGGGACAATCTGATCTAGATTCTAGATCTAGCACGAAAACGGAAGGAAATTATGTGACCCACTCGGCAGTGAACCAACTAAAACCGCACCTTTAAACTTTGAAATCTATGGATTTGGAAACGGCTGTTTCTTCTTCTTCCGGTACGGTCCGCGGCTCTGAATTCACTGCTTTTGTGAGGTCTTGAATGCAGTCAAACTTCTGTCCAGTTAGCCTATTCTTCAGAATCGTTAACAACCAGAGGTCATATAGTGCCAAGTCGGGACTGTAGGCGGGGTGGGACAAGAATTGAATTCCTAGCTCCCGCAGTGACTGAGTTGTGGCCCTTGCTTTATGGGGACCTGCATTGTCATGAAGAAGCAAGGTCCTGGAGGTGCTAACCTTTGGTCGCTGCTCATTGATTGCTGATTTCACTTGGGAAAGCATATTCTGGACATAATATGTGGCAGTCATTGTAGTGTCTTGAGGCAACATAAACTACAAGTGTGCCAGTGTAATTGAAGAATACCGTAAAATTCTTTTTTTGCTTTGAAATCCTGGACGCAACACGACGGGTCTGTCTCCTTGCCCATCTACCTACATGCAATTGAGGCGTTTCGGTGGGATGATAAAGAAGGGGAACCAAGTTTCATCACCTGTGACGATGTCGGAAAGCCTTTTAGGCCCATGTGGTTCAAACATATTCAGCAATTCCATTGCACAAAGAACCCTCTCTCTCTTTTGATCAACCGTTAACAAATGGGGTATCCATCGGGCACGCACCTTTTTCATAAGGAGATGTTCAGTTATGATGGTATGAAATGTACCATACGAAAGGCCGTTGGTGTCGCTTAATTCTCGCACAGAGATATGGGGATCTTCATCAATTTTCTTCTTGATAGAAGCAATAGTCTGCTCGTTCACACATGATTTTGGTCGCCCGGGATGAGGGCAATCGGAAAGTAATTCTTTACCTTCATTGAATTCCTTTACCCAACGGCAAACAGTTTGATAAGATCAGGCACAGTCCCCAAAGACAGTCTGCAAAGTTTCATGGATCATCTTTGTGGATTCACCAAGTTTACAGCGCATGGAAAAGTAGAATCGCATGTTTTCCTTAGTGAACTCTATCTTGATTGCTGCAGAGCTATTCACCGCATGTTTCATGACGTCATAAAATGGATAGTGACAACGTCACATGGAATATTTTCATTTGGTTCAGAAGTACATAAGGTGATGATCATTTTCATATATGACACGACTACCAAAGGTCACGTATTCGCAAACAGGAAGGTCACTCTCATTACTTACTGATCCACCCTCGTATAGAAAACAGTAATTCAAAGCACCCAGGAATTTTTCAGAATTAATTTTATGTCTAGCACTAGTAACAGACTTATGAAAATACATGTATAAGCAATTGACATGTGCTTATAATCATTGCGCGATTTTAGCTGAGCTCTTGCATGCCGGGTCATCTATTTTTACACCAAGCATCGACCCTAAAATGCTAAAATAGTCATATCTGATCTATATCTTTACTTTTAGATAAACAGACTTAAAAGCGTTAAACAGGTTATATTTATCACATACTTTACCAGACGTGCAAGTTTATTTGATACTCATTCAGTTTTAACTCCCCATCAACCCGGTTCAAATAGACGTGAGGTTTTGCTAATAACTGGGTTACCAGTAGCGAAGAACCCGTTGATATGACAGTATAAAAATAATTAGGGACGGTGACATAGGAAGTTCCTCATGTAACGAAACACAGAACGCGTGCCAAAGTGTGTGCGAAAATAAAGAACATGTTTTTTCTTTGTATAGCGCGCACAGTAGTGGCGTACCGCAAATCACCTCAGGTAAGGGTCCTTTTTTAAGACACATTTTTCAACAAATTCTTACTACATACCCAAAATCTATGCTAGAAAGCTACTGATAAAAGTACCACATGCCGAGCCTACCGAGAATGATAAGACCACAAATGTACATTTTTGGGAGTATTAAATTTTCGTGATTAGCTTTAAACTAAAACAATCTTAATTGTTATGACAAAAATCTTTATCTGCACCTCCATTACTACCGTTGCTATCGTTATTGTATACACGGTTAGCATTATCCTCATTGGATTACCATCATCGACAGTTTTATCACCAGAATGTTTATTTTCATCATCGCAACCATATCACATCACAAACACCATTATTATTATTTGTTATTATTATTATTATTATTATTATTATTTTTATTCTTCTTCTTCTTCTTCTTCTTCTTCTTCTTCTTCTTCTTATTATTATTATTATAATATTGTCTATTGTTCTCACCATCATAATAACTATTATCACCGCCATTAACGTATATCTGCTAATGATCAGCCACACCATCATCATAACCCCCATCACCTATACCATCGTCATTCTCTTAAAAAACTATTGTGATCCTTCTCCACCACTACCATTGCCATCACATAATTATGTACCCACTATAGTCATCGCCATTCACCACTATTTTCTCTTTCATCACCACCACCATATCTTAGAAACACCAGCGATCCCCATCATCGTTATCGTAATCTCGTCTGCCATTCTCCTCAACACCAACATCAACTTATTCACCACTATGACTAACCGCCATCATCCCCAATAGGCCTACCTGATTCTGATATGGTGAAAGCCACACCCGACCTTATTTAAATAAAAATTATCAGGACTGCTCAGGCTTGGCAAAACTTTCAGTTGTGCGGTAGAAAAATAGTGGTAAAATTACATGTAAATATTCTGGCTATACCACTCTGTCACTCTTACATCTTTACACAACTAAGGGTGTAAAAGGAGGGAACTCACCACTGGGATTACCTAACATCAATACAATACAATGTATACTCAAAATAATATATTATGTACTACGCAGAGTGTTTATAACCACATAATTTTGTCAGTGTTGGCGCCATATACTGAACTCTGAAAACCTAAGAATCTTTACCACGCAAAGACACCAGCCTTTATATTAAGAGGATGTTCATAAATTAGTTTTTGTGTAGATTTCGACAAACAACCTTGTCATTTAAGACCCTCTTTTTTCAAGCCTAAATTTTCGTGAATAGATTGCAAGGTAATTAGGAACTTTTCAGAAAGAACTCACTCACTCATATTTTTCAACGAAACACTCTTTTTGCCAGTCATTATTCAATTAAAAAAATCCAGGACGAAGAAAAAAGCCACCACAGTGCTTTAAAACTACGAGTTAGATCAGAAAAACAAAATGGTTTATTGTGCACATTATACAGCACTGTAAATTTAAATACATCTAAACATTCAGCGACCCTCTAGGTCTGATCTCAGCATTGCACGTTCTGATTCTACCAAATAATTAGAAATCTATCTACTCACACTTTCTAGGTGAGAATCTACCGAAACACCAGAACAGAAAGGGATTTTGGGGGATAATCTACTCGTTCGAGAGCTCTAAAAATTGTGTTCTGATTTCCTTTATGATTTGGCATGCAATTTCAGAAACATGTAAACCACCTTGCAAACCGCTGATAAGGAAAAAGAAATAATTGCAATTTGTTCTGACCCATATCTATCACGTGAAGATCGACGGAGCAAAATGTTTGACGTCCAGTCGTAAATCACCTAGCTCAGGCCTAAAGACATCTGTCATAACACTTCAGAAGGTGACACGGCGCTGGCAGAGAAGCTGCACCGATTGCTTCAAGTCATGGCAACCTGAGACAACCACGCAATACTTCAAGGACGTCTCGTTCATCCGTCTTAAAGATCATCACAAAACCCCCTAGGCCTTTGACAACCATCGAGGAATATCTTGCGGTTGACAAAAGACTCACAGAGCATACTCGCCAGGATCTCCCTTTAAACGGCCATCATAGCTTCCGAAAAAAAAATCACCGGCAGTTTGTCCGGGCAGAATGATTCGGCGGTGCAGGAGAATGGACACACAGTGTCGCTTAGTCTGGTCAAGGCAAAAGGATTGCTATGGCTGAGCAACAGACACAAGTAAAAAAATTCAGAGCTTTCAAACATCATAAAGTAGTCACGCCTCTTTGTCCACATGTAGCAATACACTCTGAACGCAGGGTCAAACGTCTCCGCATTCCCCTGATATGATGAGTGGGTGGTCTTCGTCAATAACGAAAAATGAAATAACTTTTACAGCCGTAGCGTTCTCTGTAAAATGTTGTTTCTCTTATATTAGGACAAATTCTCTTCTTTTTGCCCGAGATAAAAACCTTGTTTACAGGTGTATTTTTAGTGTAACGAATTTACAATTGTCTGGTATAGCTTTGCCTCCTTACAAGTTCAGATAACGATGGTGGCTATTGAAAAAGCAAACCGTTATGATACTTTTAGGCAAGGCTTGTATCAGTTACATCACAAGCCCAATTTTTTGTGTGATTCAGCTGAACTTATTGTACCTCACTGTCAACTAATGCTTGTTGTGTTAGAGTTGTTTGCGGTTGCTCATTTCCCTCTGGTTGTTGTTGTAGTCGTCTGAAATTATGGTTTTCTATTATTCTCGAACTTTTTGAAAATATTTCAATTTTTAAAAATTAAAAGTCTTTTAGCCATGTAGACACAATTATACATGTATAAATTTAATGTGATATTATAAATTTTAACATTTCGCACTTTATTTGATTTTAGATTTATTTGAATGCATTTCCCGATTTTTTATGCGTTTATATACACTAGCTGACAAATTTCGATGTATTC
The DNA here is from genome assembly GCA_019649035.1 of Elysia marginata. Lineage (NCBI taxonomy): Eukaryota > Metazoa > Mollusca > Gastropoda > Plakobranchidae > Elysia > Elysia marginata. Next base: position 18,191 of record BMAT01010068.1, on the reverse strand, counting down.
CATTAGATCAGAATTATAATTCATTTACGGTCGCATATCTATCACCTGAAAAAAATTAATTAGTTATGACTTCCCATCGAAACGCTCTTTTATATTCCGGAAAAGAAAAAGTTGTTAGTTAATCAAATTGAATCCCTTTTCGGTAGACTACATGGGTTATAAAACTCGTACTTTCGCTTTTTGCTTGCGTCCATCTAGCTGCGTTGGATTTTCTGCAGAAAAACACTAAAATCCTCACGCGAATGAGATTGTACACGAAAATCTGCTTTGTCCTCCTCAAAAGTTTATGTATTGAGGGCAAGGCCACACGTGGGACCATTTGTTCTTTGTCTTTTTGTTTCTTGTTGTTCATTTTCATCTCGATTTTGTCGTATTCGTCGTCTGCGAGTTGCATCTTGTTGTTCATTTTCATCAAGTTGTTGTGTGAGATATACTGACAAGGAGAGTTGCTTGCAGTTGTTCATTTTCACCCTCTTGCTGTCGATGTATCAGAGCTGTTGCTGGTTGTTCAACTAATGCTTGTTGTGTTAGAGTTGTTTGCGGTTGCTCATTTCCCTCTGGTTGTTGTCGTCTGAAATTATGGTTTTCTATTTTTCTGCTTCTATACCTCAAACTTGCTGTCCTAGACACATTCGCCCCTTCCGAGACATTAATTTTTCAAACTAAAACTGTAGGTCTAAATTCTAGAGATCAATTGCTGATTACATTTTCAACCTGCCTTCAAAATGATTGATTGTAAAACATAGATCTACGAACGAGATCTAAAGTTTGTTCTGATTAGCAAAGAGTTTACGTTAACGCCTTCGAATTTCGCTGCTTCGTATGTCAACACGTTGCCGGCTTAAGTCCGCTATGTCTACGTCGGCTCTTTGCTAATTTATACGTGGTAATTTGCCCAAACTAGCAAAAGAAACCACTCATTTTTGTTTAAAGCAAATAGTGCCACGTCTTCCTTTTGTTGCCCTAAACTCATATTTTTTCTAATTTGTTAATGGCTCGCCAAAATGCCTTAAGCGGAAGAACAGCGACACACTGAGGAACCAGAGCCTGGATCGGGTACAACGCTATAGAAATGATATTCATCATTATTGTTGTCATTATTATTATTGTTCTTATTATTGTTCTTATTATTACTATTATTATAAATATTATTATTATTATTATTATAATTATTATAATTGTTATTATTATTTCATTGTTATTATTATTATTATTATTATTATTATTATTATTGTTATTACTACTACTGCTAAAGCTAATGTAATGTTATAGCCACAAGAAGCAGCGTAAATCATGATTATTACAAGAGTTTTACTTTTGGATTTGTTTACGAAATTTTGCTTTTCATTCAATCAAAGTTAAAAGAGAAATAAATCCAACCAGAAAAAAGTTCAATAAACGAAGGCATTTCGATTTTTTCTGTTCTAAACAACATTTACAGTTTTTTCGTATGCTTTTAAAATGTTTTTTTTTATTTCCTAACACCCCCGACTCCAAAACCCCCGCGCTAGTTATACATGGACCAAAGAGTCCTGTCTGTCTCTTTCCAAACTAATCGTTTCATAGACAAAAAGTGTACACGAAATAAAAGCTTAGAATAATCGACTTAATTTTTCGAATTTGTCGTCGCCTTGGCGTTGTTTGTTGTAGCTTTTTCTGGTTGCTGGGTTTTTAAATAGTTTTCTACGTTTCTTTGGTATGTACGTTCAATTGTCCCTCTGTCTCTCTTTATGTGTGTTTGCCTCTGTAATCGTTTCTCTACCCCCTCTCTCTCAAGTTCTCCATCTCTCTCTTTCTATCTCTATTTCTCTATTATTCTATCCATCTCGCCATCCCTCTTCATCTCTCTACCCCTCTTTCTGCCTCTCTTTCTATTTCTCTCCATCTCTATATCTCCCCATCTCTCTTTGTGTATCTGTATCGCCCGTTGTTCTTTTCTTCTCTCTCCGTCTCTTTCATCCTCAGACAAAAGGCCATTACCTGTTATATTTACTGCTTCTTGGGGAGTTGCCATATTTCGCCATGGTCTCTCACAGCACACTCCATCTATATGGATCACAAGATTTTTCTTGCCGAAAAAGCAAAACAGGCATTGAGACATAATATGGACATAAGCAACATAAATTAGGTCTTCCTTACACTTTGCGATACCGGGTATCTTTACAGCCAATTCTAACTCATTAGTAAAATAAAAGCAAAGGTAAACAATTCTCGCCCACAATATACGCCTGCGAAGATTAGAGAGCAAAGCAGTCAATGAACAGAAAGGGCAGTACTATAATTTTTATTTCAATATTTGCAGGCAATATATACATACATGTATTAGCATCCAAAACTTTCGCCTAAACAGGCTTCACCAGTAACAAATTAAAGCCGCTATCATCCTATGTTACTGATAAAGCCTATATAGGAGAAACGGTTGGATATTATTTTGTTCCGTATATATTTGTATTGTCTTCATAAATTCAAGTTGAGTGATTGCTGTATTCATTTTACTATTTACATTATCATCCCTCACCCGTGAAACCTTTGAATCATTGGGTTTTTTCCGATGTATGTCAAGAGTTAAGTTTTTGCTTTCCTTCAATCACTATTATTTGAAAATTACATGATTAACTGCAGAAATCGTATGTAGCCAGGAAACAATGATCCACATTTCATTTTTTAAAGATGAGTTCAAGCCATAATGATTGTGTATGGAACGCTCGACCGGCAATGGCCCTAAGTGGATAAAATCTGCTGTAGTAATAATTATGGCAGTCAAACATAAGCATCAGAACAGCTTGCTGCGTGCATCTGTTCGGAATGGTTTCATACCCTTAGAAACTTTAAAAAATCCTTAAAATGTAAACGAATAATAAAATCAAAGAACAGATAATATCAACCTAGCAAGTGGATAGAAAACAAACGGTGATTTAGCAGAAACGGGATCGAATATTTTATGATAAGTTATTTATGTGTTACATTATTCTTCTACCCTTTTACCATGACTATGAAATGGCACTCGTGTTTAATTTTTGAGGAATTCACTAAACCTCATAAAACTCATGGAACATTCGGCAGTTGCTATCACTGAATGAAACCCACTGCACGGGTAGGCCTACTCTCGCGTGCACACCCTCTTTTCAAGAGCTGACTGAATCAGCTACGGGTAACACTGGTCTTTACAATGTGAGAGACTAACACACAACACTGCTCTGGCTAGGGTCATAGTTTATTTCTATTACGATAGAAGGAATTATTGATACTTCTGAATTTAGTAAAAAGTAGATTATTTTGTCTGTAGCTCATATACACAACAACAGTAAAGAATACTTACGAGGAAGGCAAAAAGTGTTAGTGTAAAGCCGTTTTGATTCTAAAGGACTTAAACTGTTATCTGGTAAGCGGTGTTCATAATTTTGTACTCCAAATTCATATCTCCGAAAATAAAACTTTATAGAGACTTTATGAATGTTACTGCATTACTATCTTAGACCAGATTTAAATATTCCTTTTTTGTACCAATGCCTCATTCATTTGTGATTCGTTGTTTTGAAGCTTTGACACAAAACTAAGAGGTCCTAATTATAATTATATATATTTATTTATTTAGACAGAAAGAGAGAGAGAGAGAGAGAGAGAGAGAGAGAGAGAGAGAGATATTTAAAGAGATGACACATAGAGAGCATAAATTAAAGATCAATAGCTTTTTACAGAGCAAAATCTCTCTCAATTAAAAAAAAACAACAAGAACAATTAGTCCGCATCTAGAATAAAAACAGTAGCTAAATCAAATTTGAGTTGAACAATAAGAAAATTCTGACTCAAACGATTTCACCTTTTTGTAGTTCGTCTTTATCTCATACATTAATTTTTTTTAATCAAGGGATTTACATTACTGGTTGAGTGCTGTGACTGAGATAGAAATCATTAACAAAGACGAAGATGTTGCCTCTGATAACTTAATATGATTTTTTTCATGAGATTGTTAAAGTTATGCGTATTCATGAAACTTTTGTTACAATCTTCTCTTTTTAAAGTTTAACTTGCACTCTTTTAATTTCCCTGAAGGTGATACCATTCTACACACAAGAAACTAGAGTGAAGACAAAAGCACAAAGACAGGGGAAAGAGAAAAGTGTTGTTCCACACAGGAAGAAACCAAGACACTTTTATAACAAAATGAAACTGACAAATTCATCGTTTTTAAAGAATGTTGATAAAATGGATTCTAGTCCTAGAAACACCTATGAAAACGACACCAAAATCCTTGACGGTTTTCTAAACCAGACGGTTTTTCTAAAAAATAGTTCCCACGAGGTTCAATTTTGCGTAAGCGGGTTTTATGACGAATCTTGTCCGCCACCTTCCGACGTAGAAATTCGCCATATCCAAGCATTATGTACTGCGATGGTTATTCATCTGAACACAGTTTTTTCAATCTCCTTGGCTTTTGGTCTCCCTGAAAGTGTTTTTGCCTTGGTCACCGTGTCCAGCTTGAAGTCCAGCCCCACAACACTGTACATGGGTGCTCTGGCTGTGTCGGACTTTTTCGCGCTCATTCTCGCCAGTCTAACAGCCTACAAAGTTGCCGATGATTACTATTGGACTAATGCAGATATATTAATTTTATACGTAAACAGAACTTTCCAAGCTTTCTCTCACTGGAACCTCGCCTTGATTTGCATCAAAAGATACATCTCTGTCAAATTTCCCATGCACAAAGTCAGGCTCTACACTAACCGCATCGTCTTTTTCAGTGTTTCTATTGCCTTTTTCATAAGCTCTATTCTTTTTCCTGTAAATTTCATGAGCGCATTTTATTATTACAATCAGAACATTACTGTAGAACGCACACAAACATATCTTTACAATTTAGTCTATATAATTATACCTGGAGCTTTAGTCGTAAGTTTCACTTTCTTGACGGCTCGTCATTTAAAACGCAGAAATAGAATAAGAATGTCTATGAAATCAACACAGAGTTTTTCAGATCGCTCGGTTGCTATGGAAACCCATCTAACTCGGTTAATGTTTCTGACGGTCGTTTGCTTTGTCGTATTCACTCTACCCTGGGCAATTATTCATATAATTGACAGAGTTAAGTTTTGGAATCCAGATATGGGGCTCTGTGCAATGGGAGAGACAATTTATGCGTTCATGTTCTACGCTGTATGGGTCTGCAGTTTTCTGAATCATTTCTGTCAACTTTTATGTCTATTTCGCATTTGCTAAGGGATTTCGAGATCAGTTTGATCGCGTGGTTCGCTGCAACAAAATAAGAGACTCATAACCATCTGAAAAATGTAGGTTTACAAAAATATGTGCACTAAAATTCCTTTATTCTTTTGTCTCCCAGAATTATTTGAAGGCCATGACTTCCCTGAAAGACCATTAAAACATTTTTGTGTTATAAGTTAAAAGCGAAAAATCTGTTCCACATCAACGGTAAAATGATACATGTTGATTAATTTTTCATTTACATCAAGAAACTCAACCTTATGAAGTTTGGCATTTAAAAGGAAGGTTCTAAGTTCTTTTCCTTAAGTTGATATCGACAACAACATCTGCATCATCACAAAAAGCAAGAACATCAGTTGTGTAAAACACACCTTGCTATGGTTTTTTTCCCACTTTTATCTATATTTAAACTCATTGTGTGCGTTATGGGGATATTGTCGTCGCCCAAATCACGTAATGGCGTATGTGCAAAACTGGCGGTTTTGAGTTATCGATACCACCCGTTTCCTTTCGGCTAGATCTATCTTATTTCAAATCGGCTTGAAGATAACGTTAAAACTGGTCAAGTTATTTGATAAAATTATATTGCCCTATAGTTCATTTTCACAAAAACATTTCTCGCGTAGCTCCCCGTCCTGAAAAATCACCAAATTGCGCATTCGCCTTTATCGACGTTGTGTCTATAAATTATAGCTATTTTGTAGGCTGTGGTTAAATTGAGAATAAAATTACACATTTCTATTAATTTCGTTAGAATGCAACCCGCCTCAGTCGCCGAGAAAGTTTCTGATTTTATACTCTTGAAATCCTACTTTATAATTGGTAAGATGTATTTATGGTGCTTTTTAGAAAAAATGTAAGCTGCGTTTTCAAACTATTTTTATTTCTTTCTGTTACTGTCACTGATAGTCTATGGTTGAAATGTATGTATTTTGGGAATCCCTAAACGTTATATCTCAGCAGATTTTGTTGAATAAATCCAGATGCTTTATAGGGCGTACAAAAAGGACATCAAACCGTTCTAAACTTCTAAAAGTTTGGAAAAAAAATCGTATTGACCAGAGATTTAAAACATTTGAAACGAACAAAATTTGGTTTGGTCTTTCTCCAAAATATTAATATGTTCATGAATTTTTTTTCCGTTTTGAATCTAAGAAAAAAGCACTGCTAAAAACTACGACATCCGACCTAGGCTGTTAGAATGAATTTAATGCCGAGAAAGCTCGTGAATACGATAAGTCTATGTAATATCGCTGTCTTTTTAATATGTATCCTTTTATGACAAAACAGTACCTGCAATATCAATACTATTTTTTTGTAACGACGTATACCTAATGAAATAAATTTTGCCCGTTATAGCCATTAGTACAATATTTAATTTTAAATACAGATTGTGGCAAATAATACAACACTTGAAGTGATTTAACAAAATATTTAATACCATTTGTTTTGAACTTTTTGTGCTTTATCAGCAAATGTCTGCTTCTTTAGTAGTTTTGACTTGCGAGAGCCTAAAAAGTTTTCACAAACTATTGTATGAAAACACTCTGTAGATCTTTCTTTGATGACTTGAGTTGAGAATCAATTTTACCGTAAATTTACCTACACGTCAATGTCAAAATCTTTTTTTATGCATAGCTTTCTGAAAGCATGTTAAAAGAATTCCATAGTAGTGTTTCGTACAAACATAGCTGTATTTAATATTGTGCCTTTTTCAATTCTTTTATATATATGACTAAAGCATTAGGAAAAAAACTTTTTGAATTGAACATGAACTTTCGTTTAGCATTGCTTGCAATATCAAATGTCTGAAGGAAAGGCTATATTTATACATTTTAGAGACTACTAAAATGAAACCCTTTTTTATACTTTTAAAAATACAATTATTGCGTCATAATACTACCGTACTGATAAGATTTTGACTATGTTACGTTTTGAGACTAAAACAACGGTGGTTGAAAATGAGATCTATCTGTATAAGCACAACTAGTAAGAGGTCGTGGCTGAATTTTCTTCTGTACGTTCCAGGACTTTTGACAGGAATGCAAGATTCTGCACAATCCTGTAATTCTTAATGACATTTTTATCAAGGCTTTTTTTTCTTTACCAATAGTTTATTATTGTTTCCTTGATTTCATTTGGTTCGAAACCTGTTTTCAAGAAATCATTAATTAAAGAGGTGATACGAGGCAAGGCACCATCATTTTCTAGTTCCAACATTGAATTTTACGGGTAGATCTAATTAATCGTTCTTACCTCCAGCTCTCTCTTACTTTTAGATCAAAATGGAAACTCTCTTTTTTAACATTTTATCAATTTCCACTTCGGCTACGCAGTTATAATCTGTACGAGAGCTTGTGCTCTCCACAGCAGTTTTGTATCGAGTGACCTCCCAGAATCAAACGCTTTTGTTTACAATTTCTGACACGTACTCGCTCATACGTTCACGGCTACCAAAACTAGCCAGTCATGCAACTATTTTTTAACCCATACAACACCTTAATAGATCGAACTCCCACACATGGCACCGATAACTCCTTTCTGAGACAATCAATTATCGGGAACTGTGATTAATTTCATATAAATATTACATACTAATAATAACATTCATAGACACTTTCACACACCATCTCTCCCTATAATCTCATATCAATCCTTGCTCTGAGATTTACAATAACACTACGTTTCAGATAAGCTCTCGCAAATCGCAAAACGACTGAATGCATGACTTGTATCGCAATTCGTATCATACGCCATGTATTAACATTCTTACGTAGTTCAATAGTTTATGCTCGTGCAAAGGAATTCATAATAAAACAAGTAAATTTCGTATTATATGACTTCATACATGGGATACAGAGTTAAATAACTATTACAAAATTCACCTGCTCATACACATGTAAATAATTTAAATCCCTTGGTTCTCATCACCCACTCTGGTAAACCAGTGTTACATCCAAATATTCCAATTGGTATACAACATGGCTCCAATTCATGTTGGGAAATTCAGAATACATGAAGTTTCTCATATTATACAACGAAGTATGAAAATTAACAAAATCAATCAACAGAGAGACAAATAACGCATGACATTACCTAACCTGTAACGTGACCATAGCACGACTCAAATACCAGCAATGCTTGATCGGGAAGACTCTCGCCGAAGTTCGCATGCCCACCATTAAGGCTTCTCCTCTTAGCTGTGGTTTAGTATCACCGTGTAAACAAGTGACGACACAACAACTGCTTTAATATCAACAACGTTACTGTCAGTATGTCTATAGAAATACATATCTATTTTTCGGTCCGGTTATCGATCATGATCACCTCCTAAGGTACCGCAATAAACTAATAAGCCCTACTCAGTGCATCTGTAATTACATTACTTGCACAACTAATGTGACTAATTGAAAATGTAAACTGCTGAAGATAAAAACTTGCGATTCTATTCTTTTTGTTCTTTAGAAACGTCAACGGGCTGTGATGTTGCCTAGTGAATAAACTTTGGCCAAATATTTTATCTATTATAGTATAGTTCACCTATCTTATCAAGCAATTGCGTGACATATAATGGCACAATAACAATGTCCCATGGCCATCCTGTAGAAAAACTCCTGCTAAAGTTTTATCGCTAGCATCTGTTTGAACAACAAAAATTTGTCGAGATTTGGTGCCCTTGATACTGGTACAGAATAAAGCATGTCTTTTAACATCTCCAAGCTATCTTAAAATCCTTTCACCATTTGATTTTGTTAGGTTGAATAAACCATGTCAGATCAGTCAATGGTTGTGCGGCATTACTACGATTTGGCGCTAATCTACGGTAGTATCCCATCACATCTAAGACTCGCCTTCTTCGTTGCAGGTGGTTTGACGTCTCTTATCTTTTGTGTCTTCTCAGCATCAGGTTGGACCTTTCCTTCTGACACTGCATGTCCCAAAAAATCTACCTCTATGAAGCCGATGCTTGCCTCCGAAGGTTTAACTGTAAGACCAGCATTCCTAAGCATTTCCTAAGTCTAACGTGACCACCCCATGGTCTGCTAAAGACCATAACGTCATTGAAGTAAGATACGATAGAATCTACATTTCCTATTACTCGTTGCATCATCTTCTGGAGTGTACTCGCTGTCGTTGAAAGACCAAATGGCATAAATACAAAATGGTACAATCCTCCTGGTGTCTGGAAAGTTGTATAGTGCCTGCAGTCTTTCCGCAGAGGAATTTGTAAGTATCCTTAAGTTAAACCCAGTTTTGTGAAGAACCATGCATCTTGGTCAGTACCTCTTCTAGGGTCGATATAAGGTCTACGGCATGCTCACGGCTTATCCACCGGGTGTCTGCTGAACGAATTCGAATGTACGGGTCTGGCTTGTGACTGGGACTGGGACTGACCACACTGGACCTAGGATGTTGGGCCAGGAGTTGCTGAGAGCGCAGAAAATCTTTGCCCTGCACCGGTAGACGGCACCCCAGGGGAAAAGTCTAGAATACAGGGACACCGCAGGCAAATAATTATAATGTGATCCCAGATACATGTACGTGAAAAACAAAACTATGTCAAAATTTACCGTAGGGGTAAACAGTTATGATAATTTGTCTACTTATTTCATTGTGTGACCAATGAAGATACATTGCATAAAAGCAAATGTAGCATATCGCTTGCTAATTTCATACCTCTAAGGCCTATCAAGCTATATCACTAATTTGAAGACATTGTAAAGTAAATATGGGGCTATGTAATTGTACTTTATAATTTTTTTTCATTATCAAATGAAGTTTATGAATTTTAAAGGCCTATTTTTATGAATTAATTTGGAGGATTTAAGTACGAGTGACTGGCCAATCTAATATAACATATATTTTATATCTATTCCTATTTAGCACTTCGGCGCCACACATATATCAATAATAATCATAATGATAAAAAAATATCCTGTATATATCGCTGTACACGAAACACACTCAGGCTCAATCGGTTTTACATTTAAAATTACAAATGTACTTAAAATTATCAATTGTAAAGAAGCTAGAGCCTCAGTGTTTCGATGTTCTTCGGCTGAAGGACTAAAGCCGGTAATCTTTTTGCAGAGTGAATGTTGACACAGGCAGCAGCGAAATTAGAAGCTGGTAGTGTAAACTCTTCGCTAATCAGAAGGAACTTTAGATCTAGATCTACCGTTTTACAATCAACCATTTAGAAGCAGAATAAGAGGAAACTATTATCTCAGACGACAGCAACTACAACAACCAGATGGAAATAAACAACCATAAACAACTCTAACAAAACAAAAGCCAGTTGAAAATGAAAAACCATAAACAGCTCTAAAACATCGACGGCAACAAGATGGAAATGAACAACTGGCAGCAACTTTCCCTCTCATACAACAACTTGATGAAAATGAACAACAAGATGCAACTCGCGGACGACGAAGGCGACAAAATCGAGGTGAAAATGAACAACGAAAAACAAGCGAGATTGTTCCCACGTGTAGCCTTGCCTTCAACACTCAAACTTTTGAGTAGAAGATGTGCGTCGGTGTGTTGATTGATATTACGAGATTTCCTAAATATGAAGCATGGAAACTTTCCCCTAAGGAGTTATGGCAAAACCCCAGCTAAAGTGGGAAATATTCCTTTATTAATATTATACACGATCAGAAAACACAGAATTTCAGCGACATTATGCAAAAGACAGCATGCATTCATCTTAAAAAAGAAGTAATTTCAAAAAAAGGAATATGATTGATTTTTGTAACAGTTTTGAAAATGAGAGATTGCCCGTAGCTCAAAATGGGACTGGGCGATTTTAGCTGGGTTTTCGAGATTAGCGTTAAAGTTTTTATAAGTATTTCTTTTTTCGACAGACAACCAGTGCATGACATCCGAGAAAGTGTTTAGATGAGCCTTTTTGAGTGTTTTGAAGACTAATCCTGCTGCGCTACTCCAGGCCATCTAAAGCTTGTAATTTTTCTAGAACAAGGAGGTGAAGTGGTTTTAATTTGATAGAACGAGTGGGTTGAAAAGAGGTGCAGCGATATTGGTTGGCAAAAGATGTCTGATCTTTATTGATATTGTGGATCTCAAAGTACAATTTCTTTGCCACTTGGTTTATAACAGTGGCAATTTAGAGATGTGAATAAAAAAAGATTCCAAAGCTTTTCACATTCTCTGAAAACGGAATTTGTGCCAATCTTTAAACAGTTTGTATCAATTTTGAATTTAGATTTGGCACTGTCTGCCAATAAAATCGATCCTTGTTCTTAATTGAGAATTCGGTTATGTTATTTATCTTGATTTTAATAGATGGAACACAGTTTTCTATTTTATTTATTGATCATAGGTATTTTTTGTTTGAGATGACCCGTAAATTTGACTTGTAAACGTAATGCTTAACGCCTTAATAGTTTAATTCCCTAGACAACGGTTACATGTAAATTGTAAACTGATCTGGAAGAAGGACAGAAACTTGTAGAAGTAGGCCTGTTTCAAAACGTTAACGTTACCGTCTGATTAAAACATCGACCACAACAGACTGTTCACGGTCTCGTAAATAGGATCTAAATCACTCAAGGACATTATGCTCTATCTCAAAAGATTTGTCCAACCGGGTCGACATGATGTTATGATCGAGAGTGTCAAAAGTAGAGGAGTGGTCATGAAGGCACACCACAGGCGCTTTCCCCGAATCTGCCTGAATAGGATCACTGATAGCTCACAAAAATGCTGTCTCAGTGCTGTGGCCTTCGGGTCAACAGATTGAAAGAGTTCTCTTAGATTGCTTGAAAATGGAATGTTAATTGATTTCAAAACAACCATCTCAAGAATTTTCGAGAAAAATGGCGGATTTTAGACAGGCCTGTAATCTCAAATATTTCGTTTTGATCAAGTTTCGACTTCTTTAAAAGATGCTAGCTAAAGCCTTCATAAAAGAAGAGGGCGCCATATTATTACAAAGAAAATTATTAGTGGTTTTGACAATAAAGGTACAATTTCATCCAAACATGCAATCAATAACGAATGGGGGTAAAGAGTCCAATGCACATGAGTTTGAAGGTGGTTTTAAAATGTTGTCTTTGGCGAGATACTGCCTGAAAGGTTCGACATTTTTAAATTGTGTTCCTTGAAATAAGTGATGATATGAGTGCAGGTTTTGTCTCAGGTTATCTATATTATCATGAAAAAAGGCTGAAAATTCCTTTCAGGTTCACGTGGGTTGATTTTGTTAGGGAGAGAGCGTAGTTTTATCCTACTCAGTAGTTCCTCACTGTTACCGATGAGCTGTTTCCATGATTGACATACTTAAAACGACCACTAAAATGGTTTGAATATTCTTACATGTTATAGTAATGCCTTGCAGTAAGAGAGGACATAAAAGATAGAAAATGAACAGAACGTTATGAAAGAGAGATTGAATGACGAAAATACTTTCGTTTGAGCAAAATTACGAGGGTGAGTCAAAAAGCAATGCCTTTTTTGCTCGGCTCCCAAAGTTTTTTATATAAATATTCTAAAATTGGCACAGTTGTAGCTTAACATAATAACTAAACACTGGTGTAGTTTGTTTTATTTTATTTTGATCCATGTTTTTCTGAGCATAGTTCAAAATGGATGTCCCTATGGACATTCGTTTAAAACAAAGAGCAGTGACTGAATTCCTGGTTTGTGAAGGAGAAAGACCCGTAAACACACACAAACGATTGAAAAGGACGGCGTTTTGGATTACAGCAATGTTTGCAGGTGGGTGAAGCGCATTTATGACGCTAACGGCAGTGATGGAGTGCAGGAAACTGTAAGCCGAAAAAGTTCAAGTCAGCAAAGTCCGCTAGGAAAATCATGGCAACTGTCTTTTGGGACACCCAGGGTTTCATTATTGTTGACTTATTGTGAATAGGAGAAACAGTCAACTCTGACTCTTATATTGACACTCTGAAAAGACTTCGGGCTAGATTACTCCGAGTGAAACCTGACATGGACATTGGAAATGTGACATTGGAAATGTCCTCTTATTGCACGACAATGCTGGACTCCACACTCGCATCAGAACAAGGGAGACAATCGCCTCCTTTGGGTGGACTACTCTACCACATTTATCGCACTCGCCTGATTTGGCTCCCTCTGACTATCACCTTTTCAGTTCCATGAAACAAGGTTTGAGAGGCAAACACTATGAGAATGATGAAGAAGTGAAAAAATGCAGTCAAGGCGTGGCTGAAAGAGCAACCAATACAATTTTACGAGCCTGGGATAAGTGCCCTTGTAAAGCGATGGAATGTCGTATTAAAGAAGGGCGGTGACCTCGTTGAGAAATAGAAATTAAATGCCCATAAGATAAGCTTCATTTTGATGCATTTTGATCTATTTTAAACTAAACGTTCTCCCACAGCACACAAAAAGACATTACTTTTTGACTCACCCAAGACGCATTTTGAACGGTGCACACATTGCGGCTCTTGGCATAAACTATTTATGATAGACTAGACTTCCAACTGGTATGCTGATAATTACAAATACTACTACTACTACTACTACTACTACTACTACTACTAC
>BMAT01010066.1:251748-271843 GCA_019649035.1 Elysia marginata | reverse complement strand
AGAGAGAGAGAGAGAGAGAGAGAGAGAGAGAGATTATTTTTCTTATTCAAGTTATTGTGCTAAAAACTGCAGTCACGTAATTGTAAAAACTAAAATGGATTAACACTTAACTTAAACCCTGAACTTTTTATTGCAATGGAAGGAGAGGTGAACTTTCACTTTCAGCCAGAAAAGGCTTTAATTGTGGGAGGCTTAAAAATTGGGAAAATTAAACTATTTAGATTTATTTCAAATCACACTAAATTGATGTAAGAGAGCATTTAGAATGGTTTGTGATCTCTGCAAATAATTTTTAATTTATGTGAAAATTGTGGTACATAACCAAGTTTTTTCTCCTTCTAAACTAAATCTATTTTGGGTTTTACTTGAACGTTGAAATGTATTCATGAAATGACGCTTTGAGCTGGTGCTGATTGGATTTTTTTACGCAATGAAAGATTTCAGTGCAAAACGCAAATTCCAACTAATGGTAGATTTTATGAATGATTTTTACTTCATCATACTCTACTTGTCATCACTAATGTAAAATTTTAAGCTTAGTTAGAATGCAGTTGGGAAAACAATGGACTCTATGATGAATGAGAATGTTTACTAATGTTCGTTTTCTAGATTTCGAATAAGGCTCTAGGCTTGCTGACAATGATAAAATGAAATGTATCTAGACCTAGATTATGTTTTTTCTCTTGGTAATGGGTGTGTGTGAATTTTTGTCAAGCTTCAATCAAAGCCATGATTCTTCTTTTCTGTTCAATTCAAATGGAAAATGCGGCGAAAAGCTTAAAACAAAATGAAAAAACCCTAGAGTTTTTTTTAAATTACAATGTTAAAATTGTTTGCTGGCCTATTAACTTTCCAGACTAGAATATAGGGACTAGGATGGGAAAAAGAGATTTCAAGGGGGGAGGCGGTCAGTAAAATGAGAAAAAATGGAAGGGGGTGAGAGAGAAAGACAGATAGACAGAGAATTTAAGGAGGTGGCAGAAAGAGATCAAGGAAGGGAGAAATAAAGTTGGTGGTATCAAATTATGACAAATTTGATAAAGTCGGTGGTATCTAGGCCTACTACTACTAGTGCTACATGACGTTACCCAATCAATTAGGTGGCTTCTCTAAAAATAGCTCTCATGTGGCATGGGGTCTTGCTTTGCTGATCCGCATGTAAACAATAGAAATTAGAAGAGAGAGCATTCCGCCCTCTTTCCTTGATTATTTTCTTCGTTTTTAGTCTTGATGCTCTATGAACCTTGTTATAATATAATCGCTTGAGAATATGATTAAGAGGTACTTAAATTAAAATGCGGGCATATGTTTAGCTGAACCTAATAAGCGTAGAAAAACTTGTAATTGCATACTATAAAATGTAGACCTAGACAGTGAGGTTAAATATTTCCCTGACAGAAATTCGCTTGGCCTTGGTTCAACTGTACATCTTGGGCAAGTTATCAGCTTACACACACTAATTTTAGCACTATCGGGAAAGCCTAGAAGCAGTACTACAGGTTTGAGGAAAAGCACTTAGTAAATAGGTCACTCCAGAGTTGATAACTGTGTACATATATCTAGATCTGTTCTAGATAGGTAGATCTAGAATTTAGACGGGTAGTAATGGTTATATAAAGATTTTAGTCATTCATGTATAAGGTTTAGTAGATTTTGGAAATACTTTTTATTTTAGAACTTGAAATCAAAACATACCGTAGGTCAAGGTCTGTTATTTATGGAGACAAAATGAACAAAGAAATGATGCGCCTGACTCTCATTCTGTCAGGGAGTTAAGGATTTTGTTTGGTGTTTTAAGTAGGGCCCTAATTAAAATTAGGCCAATAATTTTTTAAGTAGATCTGATGAAGAAAAGTCGACAGAAACAAAAGTTAAGTCGATGGCTGTGTAGTGTTTACTACAAAGTACTAGGACCAAGGGAAGCAGCCACTACGCCACCGTCACGTGATAAGAGTCTTGTAATACTGGCACTTTGAAAAGACCTAATTACCGAAACGAAGCACGGAATGCCATAAACTAGTTAAATTAAGGAATCTACTTACGGAAAGATTTTCTAAGCGGGGTACCACCCTATTTCTAGGCCTAAATTTCATAGTATGATCTAGATCTAGAATCTAGACTCTGGTAACGAATTTCTGATTTTTAGAAGTGCATTTTTAATTATAACAAACATTGCTGACTTTATGAAAGGTAATTTAAGTAACTTTTAAGAATAAATATTGACACCCCAGTGTGGAAATCCTGCTTTACTTACTTGCTCTGCACCCTTTCTGAGCTGCTTTTCTCTCTCATACTGTGTGAGCAACTGCTCATTATCCTCTCGTAACAACTCAATTTCAACATCGAGCTCTTGCTTTTCAGTAAAAGCAGCATCTAGCGTTTCAAGAATGCCAACAACCAGTGGCATAAGATCTTTCACAACGTCCTCATCATAGCGTTTGATAGCTTTTTCAAATTCTTTATACACAGTTGCTGCCAACGACTGCACTTTTTCAGACATAACATGACTTTCGTCGCCTGCAGTGTTGCCATAGACTGTTTCAGCAACCACAGATTCAGACATGATTGGGATTTCACGTTGGTTGTAGAGTATAGAGTTCAATATTGAAAAAAACAAAAACTTGGTCTCACACAGAGCTTTAGAGAGGGGAAATTAAGATATAAACAATTTCTTTGTGCCTCACAGTGTAAAATCAGACCCCCCTCATTATTTACAACACATCATCCTCCATATTGCCTGCTAGTCATCAATGTCATGTGATCACGCATGCGTATCACCACCAGTTATTGGTTGGGATAAGCCGATGTTTTGGCATCATAAGATTTGAAACATTAAACCTTGATTTCAAAATGTTTCTTTCTCTTTAAATTGTGGATAACATTGCAGCTTTTGTTCTAAATTAATGCTCATGCAATTATTTTATAATTATATTATTATAAATTTGTTAAAATTTGTGTACTAAGACCCAATTGTTAAAAACATAAATTTCATGACAGTCTTTACCGCATAAATCTGGCATATAAACAATCAACATGGCTGCTATACAATGTTTACGTTCTCTAAGATCTCACAAACAGATCTGGAACCCTA
Organism: Elysia marginata; assembly: GCA_019649035.1. Classification (NCBI taxonomy): domain Eukaryota; kingdom Metazoa; phylum Mollusca; class Gastropoda; family Plakobranchidae; genus Elysia; species Elysia marginata. Next base: position 268,752 of record BMAT01010066.1, on the reverse strand, counting down.
GTGTTTTGCCATTGTCTTACAGTATCGTTAAATTTGGTTATGCAAAACGCCATTTGCACGAACATGTCCTTAAGGGAAAGGTGGTCAAAATAGGATGTGCAAGTGGTTTTTGGGGAGATACTGCGTGTGCAGGTAAGAGATTTATAACGGTCTCTATCCAATTCTGACTGCCACCCTTTGGACTTTGGTCTGTTTGTAGCCGGCATTTGTAGGCCTATGATCATTGTGACTGATTAGCAAAATCTAGGTCTAATTCTAGATTTTGATACAAGACTTAACATGAGATTGGTGTATATATACTAGATCTTCCTGTCATCTCATTGCTTTTGTGCTCTGCTTTACAAGTTTGGGAGAAATATAAAACTGAACTGTTCACTCCAACTTCAAGAGTTGTTTTTACGGTCTGGGAGTTTTATACACTCACTACACTCTACAGTTCGATGATCTTTCCAATCACTGTACACTTGTTTCCTATTAGGCCTATTTTGTGATTTATTTGCTGACCTTTCTCCAAGAAAATTTAGATAAATGTAGAAATGGGGTCTTAGTCTTAGATTAGAACTTTTGAAAATCACAGGTTGATGCAGAAATTTATTTGACAATGTAATCAAGCTCAGTGGTATTACAAGAGAAGTGGGCGTGGCTGCAGAGCAGCAGCAGCAACAACAGCAGTAGTAGCAGTAGTGTAGATGATTATTCTTTTAATATTGTGATAACTTCCCAAATGTCATACAACAAATATCTCCATTCTGTATATTTTCATCAAGTGATTTATCAAGTCTGAATTCTGATGGTACATTATAGACTAATTATTCAAACCCAAAACTTCCAGTGAAATAAAAAAGATTCCTGGTGGTTTTGGGTCCTTGTTTCAAATGTATTTTCTTCATAAGTGGGACATACGTTGATGTTTCTTTGGTAGATCTTGCAGATGTTTTATTACCCTATTGAAAGGTTATCTATGGTGTCCATACCTAAGTACTTAGCAGACTTGTAGAGTTCTATCATTTTGTTAGGGATTTGGTTAACCTTCCCCATATATATGTCCTGGGTCAAAAATGACCCCAGGGCCACTAAAATATATCTGTTACTTGGCTCTGAGTGACGTCATACCCCATCGCCCGATGTAAATTTATCCAGTTTAAACTCAACATGTGATCACACCAGTTATACTATTTAGAGCTTTTTTTTCTTTATTGGTGTTTTCATACACTGCCACGCATTTGAACATTAGGGTAGTTTACAACCCCATATATAGGAAATTATGTCCTGGGGTACCCATAAAAGAAATAGCGGCCTATAACCATCACAATACACCGACTTTGAGCAGGCTAATTACTTTGGTTTTACAAGTGTACAGCAATGTCGTTTTAAACCGGAAATAACAACCACAACAACTACTATTACTATTACTAGGTATCACAGAAAGCGTTATCGGGCATATTATGAAAAAGTGTGTGTGGTGGCTGATATGTGTTGTCTTTACCGTCTGTTTGTATGTGTTAAAATGATGGAATATATGACAAACTAACATCAATGTTTTTTTCAGCTTTTACTCTATCGTTTGGTACACTTTATATGGAGGATACTTCAGTATTGCGGTATTGAAGACTAATATAAACATACACGTCCGTAATTTACAAACTTGGTACTGAAGCGACCTTCAAACTAAACACCTCGCTATTTCCGCAGACGCTCAGGGCCAATACATCACATCGTGTTGAAATAAAAAAGGAGAACATTTATGAATGAATGAGCTTTCCATTGGTATAAGGTAGAACTTTGTAAATGACATAGATAGAAAGTCCCATGATCGGCGTGTAAAAATTAGCTATTTTTTTAAATTCGTGTTCCTTTCGTTCCTGCATTATAAAGCCCTTCAAGTCGGGTATCATAAGAAAGCGTGATCTTTGGCCTCTGAGAGCGATCGACAATCAAAACAAGTCCCCCCCCCCCTCCCATCCCCCACCACACACACACACTTGGCATCCCATGCGCGCGATCCAAGAATGGGCTCTCAAGTCCAGTGTTTACCCCATCACAGGCTCGCGACACAGAGTGGCTTAGGCAACGGTTATTGCTATCGAATGAACAGCTGCGCGACGAGAACTGCTGAGCCGCGACGCCGGATAGCCTGTGCTTATTGCCTAGGCCTACAGTGTTTCATTGACCGCTTCTTAAAATCGGGTGGCCTGCATTGATGGACATGAACTTGATGAAGTTATTTCTCACTCTTAGATCCATATGAGCGCGCGTTATAAGAAAAGGGGAGGATGGACCAGTAGCAAGATAAACTCTATAATACTTTTAATAGTTCATAGGTATGTCACTAGATTCTCAAGACAGGCTCAAACGAAGACTAAAAGTGGGCCTAAAAGATGACCAAGTCTCCCTTGCATTTAATAAAATTGTAGGCCTCATTTTTTATATTTAAAAAAAAAATGATGACACAAGTCTACAATCTACTTTTACTAATGACTCCAAAAAACCTTTTCTGAAAACAGCGAGGGGCTTAGTAAATCTAGCCACATTTTAATCATTATCGCCATATATAAATTTGCAATCCCACTAGTTAGCTCCTCAAAAATTTCTTCTAAAGGTTTGCGGTTAGCTGGACAATCCTAAAACGAAGTATTTTTTAGAATGAGAACAAGTTTTCTCACCACAGAGAATGTCTGAATGCCTGCTTACCAACAGTTGCAGCTGAATATATCTAAAATCAATAACAATACAATTTTAAATTAGGGGTCTAATTAGGCCACATCATATATGTTGCAGCCTACTCAAGCAGTGGTAAACTAAAATTCTTCAGCCCAATCTCATTAAAGTCTGCAAGAATTTGTAACTAATCATTAGGCAAATGTCTCAAAGTACTGTTACCAGCACAACCTTCTTTGGACAATCCAGTAAATTTTAATTACTAAATTACCATGAAAAAAGGACAAGCAACGCACAGAATCATAATGTAATTTATTGAAGTTAAAGTCACCTCATCCCTCTTGTAGACGGTAGGAAACATATTTTGCCCCTTTTTTTTCTTTTCTTTTCTTTCCATTTTGAACAAACTCTTCTCAATTTCTACTGTTACAGCTTTTCTAGTTCAACCCTTTTGGTAACCATAACAAATCAGCTGAAAAAATAAATTGTTGATTGTTCTTTTTCTGTACAGGTCTAACCTGTTCCAAAATTTTCTGAGAAATTTTTAGTTTAACGGTAGTCATTTATATATAAATAATATCTTATTTTCTACATTGAAGTTGATAAAGTTATAATGTTTGTTGGGCTTTGAACTTAAGTTAAGGTTTCTAATTGCATATTATTTGAAAAATGATGTTTGTTTCTTTGAAACTATTGGATCATTTGAATTTTGTGAATTTTTGAAAAATAAATTTTTTCAACATTTTTTACAAGCTTTACCTCAAATGATTCTTTCCTCACCCTCTTTACAATTATGTTGTAACAATCTTCTTTATTTTGTGAATAAAATGATACCAAAATCACATTTCTGACTAGTTTACAAGCTGAGATATACATTTTTAAAAATTGACAAATTTCACTTATTTCCATTGCTTTTTTCCACATGTCTAAATTGGCTTTTTAATTTAAGCCACTTTGAGAAAGAATATTTCATCAACCAAAGGGCACACAGTCCTGAAAAAATTGAGTAGCACCCCTGGGAGCACTAAAACATGAAACTATTCTTGTTTGGTAAACACTTGAATATATGAAGCTGACATAAAATAACAAACTTGGTGTTTTTAAGCAAAGGTGACCATCCAGTCACTATGTTTCATACAATTTCCCATTTTAACAGCTTTCTTACTCTGAAAGTAAGCAAGCTGTACCAGCAAAACTATTTATTCTGTTTCTATGACTGTCTATGTAAAAAGCCCTTTTGTGTGAATTTCAAAGATATATATACATGTATATTTTGACATATGGTGCCATTAAATGGCAAGATTTTGGGGTTTGGCGACAGCGCGAGTTTGACGAAATTTTAAAAATTCATTAAAAAATTCATTTTTCGAGCTACACAAAAAAAAACTAAGACACCATTGTTTTCAGTGTAAAAAGATCTATACACTCCAACTAGTTTAAATGTGTTTCAATGAGTTTGAAATTTTTACCTATGATACATACTATTACTACTTCTACAACTACTATCACTATTGCTGCTACTACGACTGCTACTACTACTACTACTGCTGCTACTGCTACTACTACTACTACTACTACTACTACTACTACTACTACTACTATTACTACTACTACTACTACTACTACTACAGGGTTACTACTACTACTACTACTACTAGAAGGTACCTTGTGACTGGAAAGAGGGACATTTGATTAAACTTACGAAGAAAAGAGACTTGAGCAACTGCAACAATTATAGAGGTATCACACTACTGTCTATACCTGGGAAAGTCTTTAACAGAATCATCCTTGAAGAAACATGCAGTGGATGGAATACTAAGAGACAACCAAGCAGGACTCAGAGAAAAATCGATCTTATGTGGACCAGATAGCAACATTGCATATTATTTTAGAACAGTCAACTTAATGGAACTCTCCTATTTTAATCAACTTTGTCGACTACGAGAAAACCTTTGACAGTTTGGATAGACAGACCTTGTGGAAACTTATGAGACACTATGGTATCCCAGGAAAACTATTAAATATTGTTAAATCTACATAGGACAGCTCCTACTGCAGGATTTTTGACCAGGGTCAGCTATCAGATAGTTTTCAGATTCGGACTGGAGTACGCCAAGGGTGCCTTCTGTCACCATTTCTCTTTATTTTGGCTATTGATTGAATTATGAAAGAGTCTACAAGGGGTAAACAAAATGGTATTCAGTGGAACTTATGGCAGCAGTTAGATGACTTAGATTTTGCCGATGGGCTGGCCTTGCTTTAACATACTAAAGGGCAGATGCAAAACAAGACTAAGGACCTAAATGTAAATATCAAAGGGTCTTGGGTTCCGCATCCACAGTGAAAAGTCTAAGGTACTTAGGTCAGGAGTAGAAACCGAGGAAGCAATCATACTAGGAACAGGGGCATTAGAGGAAGTAGTCTCATTTGCATTTTTAGGAAGTATAATCGACCTGAAGGGTGGAACAGACGCGGACATAAAGGCAAGAATCGGAAAGGCATACACACAACTACAAAGGATCTGGAAAGCTGGAAACACATCTCAAAAGATCAAGATCAGACTTTACAATTCTAATGTCAAATCAGTTTTGCTTTATGGTTGCGAAATTTGGAAAGCCACACCTGGAGCAATAAAGAAAGTACAAACCTTTATAAATAAATGTTGTATGAGGGGTATTCTGAGAATAAAATGGCATGATTGAGTAAGAAATGAGGAGGTTTGGAGGCGAACAGGGCAGAAATCAGTAGAGGAGGAAATCGGAATGAGAAGGTGGCGTTGGATTGGACACACACTGAGGAAACCACATAACAACATCACAAGACAGGCTTTTCAGTGGAATACACAAGGGAATAGAGGCAGGGGTAGGCCCTAAGAGACATGGAAGAGATTTGTAGAGAGGGAAATGACAATGATGGGAAAAGGATGGGGTCAGATCGGGACAAATCATATCAAGCATGCAATTATTCTGTTGGTTGTAATTGGGAACGAGGGAGAGGTTAGTGAAAAGCAGAAAAGAGAGGGGGTGGGGTGGGTGTTCTTTTCAGTGAGATCTATAGTTTAAGAGGAGTACATGTATTTGTTGTTTGTCAAGGAGGGAGAGAGAAAGTCATGGACTAACACTGAGATAACATTTCTTTTCTTTTAAATATTGTTATTCTGTAATAGTCTGCTATATACTGATAATATTAGAATCTGTGGGCCTGACTAAGCATTTTAAATTATTTTCAATACATTATATAACTTTGTATTGACTGAATAAACTTGAATTGAATTGATCGATAATTTCCTGTCGTACTCTTATGGAGTAATAAAAAGGACCAGCTTTACTTGCTTTCCTCCTAACAAACACTTCTGTAAGTTTGACAGTCTCCATTGCCTGGTATGACTGTCCATGATAACTATAAAGTAGACAGGCAGTTGCCGAGAATCTCAATGCCATTTGTTTTGCATTCTGGTCATTATGTTTCAGTTGCAAAATAAAGATTTTGCTGTTGAGCTTTGACATGGTTTCTCATAAAAGTTTTAAATCTTTGCTGATAAGCTGTCAGTGGCTTGATGTTCTAAAAAATAATGGAAATCTGTGTCAGTCTGTCGTTTTCTTCCAGGCCTGTCTGTCACCATCCTCCCTTTGAGTCGCAATCTCTTATTCATGTCTAATTTTCTTACCACAGCTCCCCAGCTTATCTATGGCGCAAAGCTCAACTACATCGTATTTGATTACTTGTCGGAAATTACCATGTCTATTCTCACGGCAGCCAGAAAGAAAAATCCAGTAAGTTTTCATTGCACTGAAATAAGACACAAAATATTTCCTTTCTATCTGCTTTAAGATATGTATATATATATATATATATTTATACAATGTATATGTGTAAACTATCTGGATGGAAGTATTAGAATTGAAATTAATAGAAGCTTTAAAAAAAAGACCATGTCAATTAACATTAATTGTGATACGGACACAAGAACATTTATGAAGATAAAATATACGAGCTATATATATATATCAATTATTGTAGGTAATTTTTGTTGGTATCTAATAAAATTTACATTTAACTTAGTAGTAGGTTTTTTTTTTCTTGTTTTTTGGTGATAAGCCAATATTTTTACTTTATTGATATTTATTATTCTCAAAGGCTATGGGATATACGCCAGACTTTGTACAAGTGAGTGCCGCTCCGTTCATCAAAGATATCAAAAGAAAAGGTTAGTTTTTGTTACCGTAGGATTCTACTGTATCGGTATATTTTATATGTTTTTCTTATTCTATCATGTAATATTTATGGTTTTCATTCGATACAGAATAATATCACATAAAAATAAGAGCTTTAGAATAATTCTGTATCCATGGGTTTTTTTTATTGTAATGAAGTAGACCTATTCTTAAATTTAATTCTGTTTCTGATCTATCTTTATCTTACTTTGCATTCTTTACTACAAAACGCAACAAACAAGTCTATAATATGCAGTAAAAAACTGCATTCTACAAAGTTTTCACTGGATAGTTTTTGAAAATGTGCAATTACCTTTTTTTAAATATTTTTTGTAATAAAGCTACACAGCTCATCAATTTATTAGATATATTTTTTAACCCTAAGTAGGCTGAATATTAGGAAATTGAAAATATAGCTGCGATGCCCATAGATTGTGTTACAAGTTTTTGAGGATATATATTTATTTATTTTTAGTTCTACTTCTAGTGTTTGTTTATTTTTGAATTGGAAAAAATAGTTAACCCTTGACATAAAACATAAAAATGCTTACTATTAAGGAGTATTACACACAAAAAAACCCCTAGGAAAAATGGAATTTCAACATAATTGGTCAAAATGGTCAGCCTGTGGAGATTTAAGAATAAGATAGTGCAACAACCATAGGCTGGAAATTTTTTCCATTGGTGTTACATACCCATATGTATATACTTATTTGCACTTTTTACATAGCTGCTTAATGTACTTATATTTAATTAAGCTTCTGTTCAATCTCATAGGTATCAAGCTCATAGCAAACGCTGGTGGTATAAACCCTTTAGGTTGTGCCGATGCTCTGCGGGAAGTCTGCAAAGCTGAAAATGTTGATCTTAAAATTGGTGTTGTGAGAGGAGATGACCTCATGTCGCAAGTAAATCATCCATAGATTCTTTGCACACTGCCATAGACAGGTCATGTCTCGTCATTAGTGTTCGGCTCATTTCTTTCTGTAACCCCCTCCCCCCTTTCTATTTGTCATTCTACAAGGATGGGGATTTTAGGAAAATTTAAGGGACCCCAACTGGTCAAAAAATTAAGAAAAAATTGGTAAGTTGGGCTACCCCCAAGCCCAAGCACAGATTGCAAAAACTTCTAGTCCCCACCCCAATTTCTAGTTCTACTTTTCTTTACCTTTAGTGGATCTTGATCTTATTCTTATATTCATAGTATACTAGTTTCTTGATCTTATTCTTATATTCATAGTATACTAGTTTCTTTGATTGTGTTTAGGGAAATAACAATTCACTTACGGTAAAAAAAAGGATAGGGATGGAAGGTGAATTCAAGATTGAGGTGGAAGGTGAATTTAAGATTGGATAAAAGAAAATATATTCAACAATTTAAGCTTTTTACATGCTTCAATCCAATGTCATCAACACTTGACTCGCCTGTATATACTTCTGTGTTAGAACAAATTGCAGTATCAGACAGAGGAACATAACGCAAAATAATAACCTGGTACCTCACCAGTGGGCCTAATCTGCTTATGATACCAATTTTTCTTTCTCACGATTTGCTTACAACGTATTTTTTAGGTTCTCAATTGATAATAATAATATTATATTAGGGTGATATTAGCACCCTTGTTTTCAAATATTACTAAGCAAAGGTATTTCTCTGTCAATAGCGAATTGGTGTCCAGCTATGTCTTGGTAGACGATCACCCCCAGACTTGTAGGCTTAGCACAGAACAAAACTGTCCTCTACTTACTAGTGCTGATTATCAATTTATTGGCTGAGCCATTGGACATAAGCCCTCCACATCATCAGTGAAATTAGAGACATTTTTAACACTTTCATTTGCACGCTTCCTCAAATAGGATAAGTTTTGTCTTCATTATATCATAAGTTTATTGAGGACTAAAACTGGTGCCTTTCCCTGTTTGGTATATTGTTTATACATTAATAGAACAGAACAGCAAACTATAAATATTTTAAAGATTCCATATTCAAAGAGTTGTTTGTTCTTTTCCAACTATCTGAAGGCTCGGGAACTTCAAAAGCAAAGTATTTTTGAGATGAACACCAAGGAGCCTTTGCCTAAACAGCTTCACAGCATGAACGCTTACTTAGGGTGACTACCAGTTTTGATTTACCTGTAGATGAAATACAAGAATGCAAAACACTAGTCTTTGATGATGAGGATTGTTCAGTGATGATTTTATTGTCTTCATGACAAATTTTTTTGTTGTAATTTTGGAACCACTTTCCTATTGTAAAATAGATTTGCAGGAAAAAAACATGATTGTGTCATAAATGAAATTATTGTAAAATAATTACAATTTTTTGTTTGGTCCCAATAGAATAAGCTGCATTTCTTTCAATAAAGTACCCCATTAAAAGTTGCAGGAAAGTACATGATGTAATCACTTTGTTGCTGTGGCACTAACTTCAACATTTACACCTCTCCTTCTGTCAGTTTTTTTACTTTTCAAAAATATTTATAACCCTTCTATTGATAATCTTTATTAAGCCTTTACACTATCATTGTTATCATTCCAATTGTTATCCCCAGAGCTGGACCAATAGTGAGAGCGTTAGAGATGGGAGCGGACATCATCATCACAGGTCGCTGTGCAGACAGTGCTTTAGTTCTGGCTCCGTTGATTTATGAGGTTGAAGAAAAGTAGTTAGATTGTACTGAAATTTTAAGGCACATTGTATAGTAGTAATCGGTTATTGCAAGCAGTTTATTGTGGGCCATAATGATTACACCCAAATGTATCTGTGAGGCAGGCAGTAAAGATTGATCGGTTTTATACCCAATATGACAGAGCTTATATAAATGACATCTGTGGCTGCTTTCTTTCTTTTTTATTTTTTTAAACAATCACTATGATAGGTATACAGTGTTACTTTCAACAAATTGGGTGCGATGAAAATTCTGTTCAGTGTTGAAAAATTTAGTGCTAAAATGTGAAGTGTAAGTTCTATGATTGTATAATTTCTTTGTGTGTATTTCAGTTTGGTTGGACAATGGATGATTGTATTATTTCTTTGTATGTTTTTCAGTTTGGTTGGACAATGGACCAGTTTGATCTTTTGGCAGCAGGAAGGTCAGTTAGCAAGTGTGTTTTGAAAGCTTTAGAAAATCAAAACAGAGTGAACAGATGTTCTGGACATAGTTACACCGTGTAGAGTCAAACTGACAACTTTTCAATATCAGAGTAGATATAATGCTTTTGGCAAAACATATGTTAAGAACTTTTAGAATAGGGGAATCAGAGATGTGCAAGTGTGGACACTCTGCAGAGACAACTGAACATATTCTCTAGGAATGCTTGCTGTATGAAGAATCAGAGAAAAAATTTGGGAACCCACTGTAGAGCTTAGCACCAAACTATTTGGTCCACTCATAGAACTAGAAAAAACAATTAACTTCCTGGAACTGATGGGTATACATCCTTAAAAAACTAAACATTTGGAGAACGCAAAGTAGAAGAAGAAGATGTATTTCAAGGAAGATGCAAAGGATACTTTTTTGGCCTTAACTAAAAAATTTTCATGTAGTCTTCATTTAAAAATTTGCCCCAATTTTTTTTTACTTCTGTTTCAAGACTTCAGAAGCCATCTTAGCACTGGTGGAAAACAAATAGCTAATGTTGATGTGGCGAATAAAAAACATTTTATTTTTACGGGTCTTGGGATTTGTCCTTAGTAAACACTGAATTTTTTTTCATTTTTCTAGAATAATTTAGATAAACATAAGCAAGCCCAGCATAAAATTTTTAAAATACCAAGAGAGCAATACTGAATTTTGTCTTTTTTTACTTCAAGAGGTATCCCAAACGAAAATTTTAATTTGAATTGAAATTAAAGTATTTAGTCTAGAGCTGATTGCAGTAACTTCACTGCTTTTTCGGGCAAATTACATATTCTGCAGGAACCGCACAAAACATGAAAGAAAAAATGTTAACGAAAACACTGATGTAATTTTTATTGTGATCATGTGAGTTTATAGCTATGAATTCGAGAGTTGAATTGACTGGATTTATGCACATACACTGCAGCTTAAGCCATTTTTCACCGCCCGCGGGCGAGCGTTTGGGATACCTACTTCAAGACTAATTCACTTTCATAATAGGAGTTTTTTCCCCTTTTTTCTGTTGGTGTTAAGCTTGGCTGGTCATCTGGTCGAGTGTGGGGCTCAAGCAACTGGAGGAATATTCACTGACTGGCATCAAGTCAAGGACTGGTTGGTATTGCATCATATTCTTGATAAGAGACTGAGTGTTGATATGCCAATAATATGCATAAAGATACAGAAAAAAATTGTACATTTGAGGGCTTTTATCACATATTTATTGCATTTTGTCATTTAAATAAACATTTGCTTATAAAATCCAATAGATCGTATCAGACTTTGAAAAAGTGTTTGTATGTAATTTAACAAGCTCGTTTTTTTTACTATAACTTTTCAGGGACCAGATAGGTTTCCCTGTGGTTTCAGTTGGGTCCGATGGACATTTCACAGTTTCAAAACCCCAGAACACAGGCGGTGTGGTCAACAAAGGCACAGTCACGGAGCAGCTTCTGTACGAGATTGGAGATCCTGCCCACTACTTCCTGCCAGACGTTGTGTGTGACTTCACTCAGGTGGAGATAGACCAGCTGCCTGGAGACCTTGTGTATGTGAGCGGGGCGAGAGGAAATCCACCCACAGGAGAGCATAAGGTGAACAAAGCCTGCGATATTCTTTGATTTGTTTTGATTGAAGAAACAATATGTGAGCCAGCATTGCAGAACTGCACAGATACACCAGCACGATGGAGCAGCCATGGTTCTGAATACCTGTCTAAAAACCCTACATAGCCCAAGACTAAGGCTAGACCTAGAGAAGCTTAGCTTTTTGCAAAATATTGAAATGACCTGGAATGTCATTTTACAACCCATTTTTCAGAGCATCCTCATTGTATATGAAGAGCAATAATTTGCTGTTGTATTCAAAATCAGATGAGAGCAGCAGGCAATATACTTTTCTCCTCTGACATAAATAGCAATGTAACTTTTTCCTTAATGTGTAGCAGTGCTCACTGACTCTAATTTTAGCCACATAGTTTCACATTGAAACTTTCATTACCTGATATACATAAGCATCACCAATTTGTTCAGTTGATACAACAATATTTTACTCATCATGACAACTGTGTCATGTCATATACTTAGATACTTCCCTCCCCTCTACTCCCAACGTCAAGACAGGAAAGTTACTAAAAACAAGTAAGCCACATTGAACAAGTGGCTGTAGCAGTGCAGACTATTTCTGCTTATTTTATAAAGCACAGCGGCTCATGTTTGTGCTATTTGAGGCTCTGTGGTGTGCCTTTTAGACTCATGATGTAACGGTCGCAGGTTTGACCTAGACATGAGTCATGTCTCAGGGGGAATTTATCTACTTATTAGCATGGCGGAGTGGTTAGCGCTTTGGACTCGAGATCTGGAGGTTGCGGGTTCGATTCCTGACCATGCCATGTTGCAATTGCCTTGGGAAAGCAATTTACCCTAACTTTCCCCAGTCCACCCACCTGTAAAATGGGTACCCATCTACAGGCTTCAAATGTACTGGTCTGCTGGGGCATTAGTGGCGCTGCTCTGTGGCAACACAGTTACGCTGAGTAACGAAGAAAAATTTCCCGTAAGGGATTAAATAGTGTAATAGTGTATAGTGTACTTTTTTTACCCACCTGTAAAGTGGGTTCCTAGCTAAAGGCAGTGCTTGAAATCAGTGGAATGTTAGTAATTAAGCGGCTTAAAGGCAGCTGTACTGTAAGTGTTGTGGCGGTGTAAAGCTATAAACATATAGGCCTATATAGAACCTAATATATTTTTTTATTTAGGTTTCCTCAGTTTTTTTTTCAAGTATTTATTGGATTAAAAATTAAGAACAGGATAGTTCATAGTGTCCTTTAAGTGTGGTGGCTCATAAAATGAAATATTTTCATTTTGTTCTTTTTGTGGTTTTAAATTCATGTGTTGCAGTTTTTTTTTGATAAACCCAAAAACTGTATGTTTGATAAACCCAAAAACTGTATGTTTGATAAACCCAAAAACTGTATGTTTCAGGTGAGTGCTACATATGCATCAGGCTACAGGTCAACGGCAGTTATTATTATTGGTGGCCCCAACGCTACAGAGAAGGCGGAGAAAACTGCTAATGCGATTGTAACCAGGTAACTTTGTTTTTATTATTCACAAATTGTTTTAGATGTGTATTCAAACTTGTCTAGGAAACTTTGTTCCTAAGGAGCCTAAATGTTATTAGTGAAGTTGTAACATTGTTACTGAATGTTCGTTGCAAAGGGAAACATACTTGATCAATAGAAAGTTCTAGCTGTGAATACAGTTGCAACTTTGAACTCATATGATTCTAATGTAGAGAGCAATCCATTGAGTTTCTCAAATTTTTCATTACTGACTCATTCACATTTTCTGTTTCAATTAGATTTGTTGAAGCATTTTACACAGTTTAAGGAAGAAAACCGAACTTAATCAATTTGTTCATGGCTTTGTTATAGTGGTTAGAGAGATCACAGTTAGATTGGACTTAGCCATAGGGATAATGCTGAAAATCAGCACTGGTATTTGTTGCAATATGTACAGACAATCATGATTACTCTATCAGCTTTGGGCTTGTGGACTAAAGGAGTATCAGCATAAATGAGGCCGCTCATCTGTACATAATGCAAGTCTTTTCCCAACTTTTTTTTGTGCAGATGTAGACGTATTTTCCACCAGCTCAACATGGAAGATTTTACTGCTGTAAGGATTGAAGTTTTGGGAGGTGATCGTCGCCCACTGCAAGAGAGAAATAATGATTTGCAGGTGAGTTTTAAGTAAAATTAATTCATGTACTGAACTGAATTTCAGCCGCCGAAAAGAATCATAGCTGAGCTCTTGTTTCCATGAAAAAAGGTAGCTTTGGCATTCAAAACCATTTCAGTTTTCTTAAGTCTCAGCATGAAATTATACGATATTAAATAACTGCAGGCAATTCTTGAATTTGTGATGTGCGCCTGCAACACCCTGTATATGGGTTAAATGTGGCCTTCAAATTAATGCACTGGTCTGTTGAGGCATTATTGGCGCTGTTTTGTGGCGACACAGTTACGCTGAGTATTGAAGCCAAATTTCCCAAAAGGGATTAATATAGTGATAAAATTTTAAAAAATAAAAAAATACACCAGCATTGTTCTTTGGTAATCATTCTTTGGCACGAGCTGTACATTGAAAATGCTTGTTTGACTCTTGGGTATTAGGAAGCTGCAATAAGAATGTCTCTTGACTTTTTTTTTGACTGCACATTTTCATGCTATTTTTAATCTGTATTACACGAATGTCGTATGCAACCACCCTAATTTCAAAATCATGCATTTCAAATGCTCGTTCTTCTCCAAAAAATAATGAAAAGTTAGGCCTACATAAGTTGAACTTGATTATTCTATCTACCAGGCTGGACCTCGTGAGGTGGTCATGTGGCTGGCAGTCAACCACAACGACAAGAAAGCTCTAGAGTTTTTCGTGCGGGAGATTGCTCCAGCTGGCACCGGGATGGGTATGTTCATGCCAAGTTACACATTCTACTTATGGAACTCCTTCACCTTTTCCAGTTGAAATTCTTATGCATGTCTCTTTGCCTTTACTGCACTGGGTTTTTAAAGACTAAACTCGCCCTCATATTCAAAACAGAAAAAAAATCCAGTAAACATAAATTTAAGGTGTGAGAATTGATCTACTTTACAAAACTTTTTAATTTTATCTCTTATTAACCTATTTGTCTTTTTTTTTAATTGTTTCTCACAGCTCCTGGAATATGTGGTGGTGTTGGAGGCAGACCTAAAATGTAAGTTCACACCTTTTATTTCGTAGATGTAGCTATGACTATAGTCATGTTGTGAAAAGTTGAAAAGTCTTTAAAAAAAAGTTGCAGTTTCTAGATAAGGGAAACTTTTATGAAGAACAGTGCTGTTTATTAACATCGAAAACATAATGTTATTTTTCATTTTGTCCTCAGTTCTCCAGTTTTGAAGCTGTTTTCATTCCTTCACCCAAAGGATTCTTTTAAGGTAATCCCTCAGTGTTACTTATTTTTCAAAACCTATGCTGGTTATACAATAGTGGCACTTGGAGTATGTATTTCAAATAAAATCCCAAAAATATTTTTATTAGCACTAGTAGGCTGTTTGTGAACTTGACTTTAGTTGACTGAAACTATCTTGTTAAAATAGTAAAGCAGTCAACAGTGCAAAACTCATAGTAAAGTGACAGGGGTCAATCAAACATAAATTGGAATTTCAACCTTCTTGTAATGACAATTTTAATTTTGCTAACAATGCATTTAGTGCTTTTTTGGAGGTTTAAAAAAATGAGAGCTCTAGTTTCTCTGTATCTTGAGATGTTTCATATCAAAGCAAATAAGAAACCCATATTTTTTTTTAAGGATTTTTGTCGTAAAAATCAAAATAAGTCTGAGCAATCTGTGCCTGTTTTACTCTGTTTGCCTAAAATATTATCATGTGTTCGGGCACTGACTGTGGTTTTTTTATAACTTACTATAATGAGTGCCCTACTCTGAAATTTATTACCACCTCCAGGTTGCGGGGATTAGATTGGTTTGTTCTTTTTTGATGTATGTCTCCATCTCTTGAGTTGAAATGGTTGAGCTTTATCAAAAAATTTGTGTTTCTATTGTGCTGCAGATTGAGATAGATGTTGATGGAACGGTGGAGCAGTTCAGCCCCCCTTCAGTGCCGACTGCTGAGTATCTGACCCAGGCCTACCCTGCCAGCGACAGTAATGGCAACGGTACCAACAAACTCTGCAATGACATAGAACTTCCTACAGGGCCATTCTCCTACAGACTTGAGGAGTTGGCATTCACTCGCTCAGGAGACAAAGGCAATGACTGCAACATCGGTGAGTAGTCAGCCTTGTCATTCCAAGTTTGAAAAGTGTCACTATTATGAAACAGAATTTCGACTATTTTTTTTAATTAAAAAGAAATACAAACTGAGATAAGCAGTAATTTTTTAAAAATTTCATTTATTTTTAGTTTCTTGTTTTCACAAACATCATTTTCCCGATGTTAAATTTTTATAATGATCTATGCAGTTTTGATAAGGCGCCCTAGAACTTTGCTCTTTATAAGCAGGCCACAAAAAAGGATAGTTACAGGCAATTTAACAGTTTTACACAGCTGGTTTTTGTGTGTTTTGCATGATCTATACTTTAACAGCTTACAACTTTGTAACTATAGAAATAGTCCTTACCTAGAGGAATAATTTAGGAATACGGTCAAGACCTATTAGACCTATAAGTCAATGATTAGGCACGATGACTTAAGTTGTTTTTAATTCTACATGATTCTCTTTTTTTATCAGCCATGATATTCCCTTTTTTTTTAAAATTGTTTTATATTATTAATGGTAATTTTAGAGAGTGTCTTTGTCTGTATGATGATTAAGTGATTGTTAAATGCTTTGGGTTATCTTTCATGGATAAAGCGCTAAGCAAATGAATTTCATTATTATTATTATCATTATCTATAACAAAATATAAATCTCATTTAAGGAAATTGAATTTTCTTTGTGAAAATGCAAATGAAAGCAGTGTTAGAGCAATATTATTTGTATTAGGATAGATAAATTCATGGTTTTGTTGTTTATTAGCAAGGGACAATTTGCGACTCAGGGCATAGAAAGTGTCAAATGGCAATTGTTGTTTATCCATCAGGCGTCGTGGCAAGACATCCAGCTTATCTCCCTTTCATAAGGAAGCAGCTCACAGCCGAGGCGATGGAGTCTTACTTCCAGACTAACTTCAAATATGGCAAGGCCTCAATCCAAAGGTTTGAGAGAGAAATAGCTAGTGATTATTTCTTTCACTCATAAATCCATCAAGATGTTGCAATTTCTAACTTGAAGACATAATCTATTTTTGGTAATAACCTAATTTTACTTATTGAAATATAAATTTATGTGATTATATCAAAGCCTGTATATTTATCCTTGTAGATAAGAATATCTGCAGAAAATACACATATACAGCAATGTGAAATGTGTTTTCCTCTCACTGAAGTTTAAACATGCACTACTGAAT
>BMAT01010062.1:8692-32341 GCA_019649035.1 Elysia marginata | reverse complement strand
TTTTCTCTTTTTTTTTTGCCTCCTAGAATGAATAAAGTAAAAGGATATTCTTAAAATTAAAATTTAAGAACTAGTTGATGAGCCAATGAATAAAACTTAAAAATAGCCAGATTATATTTTAATATATTAAAACTAAAACTCAAAACCTTGAGTGCTGAACGTCCGCTTGTTGATTCTTATTGTTTACTATGAGGTTCGACCTGTTTGTCTTCTCGCAGAAATCATCCCTCGATCAATCCTGATGGCATCATTTGAAGGCATCAGCTACTTGCTATGTGCTCTTGGGGATGGCTCACTTTTCTACTTCCAGCTTCATCCTGAGACAGGTCTGGAAATATTCCTCTTTTTGTTTTATTTTTGGTTGGGTTTGAATTAGGGAAAAAATTGCTTGTGCTATTTTAATCCAAGGATTGTTAATGTGAGGCTTTAAAGAAATTTGATTTGAAGCAGGAATTTTCAAGTTTTGTTATAGTTTAGATTTTGTTTTTTGTTGTTTTTTTTAAATTGTATTGCTTTTTTTTTCCTTATAACATGCTTTGATTGGCTTATTAGTACATGAATGGCTTCATCTGATAATGTTCTTGAAGTTTGGTTAAACTGTTAGTTCCTTGAAGAGAGTTCTAAGTCTGTAGCATAAGGAAATGTAAGGAAGGTCCAGCCCTGAAAGGAGATCTAAGTCTCTAGCCTAGGTTTTGAGTGCCATTTTTCTACCTTTTTAGGCTCTATGTACCATGTCTTCTCCTGTTTTAGTCTTAGGGCCTAGGATCTGCATGTCAAGTTTTCTGAAATGTGGAGATTTTTTCCCTAACTGATGGTAATCAGAGAGCTTCCAACTGGTACCAATTTCAATATTTTTAGTACTAGACTGACTACCAAAACACTAGAGTAATGATGCCAATCCTAAAATGCTGTAGTTATTAGCTATGAAGAAAGAAAATTTCTGTGATTACTAAAATTTGTGAGAAATCATAAAGTCTAGGCCTGCATATTAACAGCAACATATACCAGATCAATTTTTTTTCCTAAAAGAAAATGAGTTAATGTCTTTAAGAGCTTTTTTTGAAAGTACGTTATTGAAAGTAGAGGCAGTTCATCTTCAAACATCAAGGACTTAAAATTCCTTAAGTAATGTCCTTATGATGGCATATACAGGGACCATAGATACGTTTTATCTTTGTTGGACCATGTTTTTGTAGTGGATACTGACATGCTTTGGGAAATGTTGAAATGGAGCTCTTAAAGTTCTGGAGCCAATTGACTATGGGTTGGCAACTCTCTAATTAGGTTTTGATACTGCCTTTCAATTTTTTTTATATTCAAAACAAATAAAAGAGCATGAAGGTAGGGAATCAACATTGTCTATGTTCCTTTACAGGCCATCTCTCTGAGAAGAAGAAAGTTACGCTGGGCACACAGCCGACCATGCTGAAAACTTTTCGGTCAATGTCTACGACAAACGTGTTTGCCTGTTCAGACCGGCCGACCGTTATCTACAGTAGCAACCATAAACTTGTCTTCTCCAATGTGAACCTCAAGGAAGTCAATCACATGTGTCCGCTGAACTCCGATGGATATCCAGACAGGTGGGTTCCGCAGATGTTCAGAACATTGTCGCACTAATTTATAGCCGATTTTTAGTATGATTTCAGAGTTATAGGTACTGATACCTTAAGTCTGGCGTGGCTTTTGAGTGTCTAACTATTGAATAAAGCAATAAAATCAAACATGTCCAACTCAAAGGCCACACTGGTTAAAATCTTTGCCTAACTCAACACAAGTAAAATTGGTTTACAGTTGTTGTTTTTTTTTTTTGTATGTACTTAGCTGGTAAGTGAGGCAACCAGGGTAAATCGCGCACGAATCACTCAGACTAGTTTTGAGTTTAAAGCCTGTCAAAACAAGAATCTGCTATGTAATAAACGATTACCGTGGAATCCGTATAAAGTCAACACCTGGGGATTGAATGAAAAAGTTGACAATAAGCAAGGTTGACTTTATTTATTTTCAAGGGTGAGAGAGGGGGGCTGAACAGGTAAACTAAGAAGATTGGAATATATGCCCCTTGTAAGTACGAGTACATTAAAAACTGGCACCCTTTAAGTTAAAAATTTGAACTTGGTTTCCAGGTTAAAAACGTTTTGCAAGAGCTTGAATAAAGTACAGGTGTAGTAGAATTTACCTAGTCTGTGGTTGTAACACAGTCCAGTTTGTAGAGCTAAACTAGATAATCTCAACGAGCGCAGTGTGAATTTGAATACTGTAACCACTAGATCTAGATCTAGGAAGGAACTGGGAAAACAACAAAGGCTAGAACTACTCTAGACCCAGGGATAGAATGGGTGGGTGTGCAGGCCTAGATGGAAAAACGTGGTGGGCTCAACTTTTGTTTGACAGGTGTGGCAAAGCTGGGAGGAGAGGGAGAATGATCAGTGAATTGCACAAATCAGCACAAGTTACTGTCCTCTGTCCAGCACTAGCCCTCCCTTTTCTCCCCTCTCCCCCACAAGCTTTTGCCAGGCCATTGGGCCCAGGTAGACAAGCATGCCTTGCATGACTTTAGAGTCATCTGTACACTCAGTGTCTTGAATCATGAATGGAGACAAAGATTGTCCGCCTAACAATCTCCACTTTTCTCATTGTCTGTCCCAAGACCCATCTTGGGTCTCTCTATCTGAGTCCATCTGGCCACGAGGTGTTGACTTTAAGCAAAAATAGGTTCGATGCAGTTGACTTAATGTGAAATAAAGTTGTTTAAATGAAGAAGGAAAAAAACTGGACCATTGCGAGGTATTGACTTAAACCAAGAATTTACTTCTCACGGATTCCACTGTATTTTATTTCTTTTACTTTTTACTTCAAAATCCCAGTATCTCAAGCTTGAGAGAAGAATAGTAAGAATTTTTCAACTTCTTAACCCCTTCACTGTCAAGGAAATTTGTCCGATCCTACCATTAAAAATGTTTTTTTTTAAACAGTAAATCTTCAAAAATTCACAAAATCGTACTCAAAGCAAGGGATTTAATTTTTAACTCACTGACTACTTTCCCCGCAAACGTTGCGGGATTTTTATTTTTACGGCTGAATGCCAGTCCCGCAACCCCTGTGAGATTCAGCTTGCGAATTTTTTTTCCTATGTTAATATCACAACAGCTGCGGGGAAAGCTACGGCAACCGCTAGCATAGCCACTTAGCTTTTGAATGATATAAACGAAGTTCGTTTAGGACGAATACAACCGGCAGGAGAGCATTTTTACGACACCTCTAGCAGCTAGCAGTCTTCAGCTGTTTCTAAGATGGATTGTTGATAAATTTCTGTTCGGTCAAACTTAGATCTAGATTCTAGACTCTGATGATGAAATAGCGTCTGAAAGCATTATTCAAGATAATATAGATCCCGATTATGAGCCACCAAAGGGTAAAAGGGCCAAACCTAGTCAGGCCAAAGGTAAAGGTAAAGGAAATATTTACCTTTTTTGGGTCTTTTTTTGTAAAAAATAAAAAATTGACACAGACTCAAAGTTTTTGTTTTATTACAATCTTTATTATCTTGACTAAACATGATACAAATTCCAAAGGTCAAACTTTAATAGCAAAATCACAGTGATTTTTTAAAAATACCTCCGAAATGGCTGGTACACAGGGAATAGACAGAGTTCAAATAGCTGGTAGTCAGTGAGTTAAGGCTTACGATTTGCACATCTTTTTCTTTGTTATGTCCCTTTGGCTACAATTAAGGCGTAAAATGCAAGAATTGGTTACCCCGAGTCTCAGGCAGAGAAGGGGTTAAGGGGCATCTAATAAACTTAGAGAAACTGCTAACAACACAATATGTCTTGCAACCAGTCCAAATGAGTCTTAAGTTGAAATTGTAAGGTAGTCAGATATTTCATGCTTCTGTGTAAAGTTATAGCCGCTTGAAGTCGGCAGGGTTAGGACTTATGAAATTTCAGAAAGGGGAGAAAACAGCATTTAAAGTTTAGACAACTGCAAAGGTATTGAGGCGTTATAGACCATATCAATTAAAATTAAACACCTAAAAATGAAATGTAAACATCAATTAGGTGTAGAAAATGTTCAGATATGGTTTTAGCGTCAATATCTGAAATAAAAAAAAAGTTTGACTTCCCAACATCCGCTAAACTTTAAATGCCTATATCTCTAAACTAAGCCTTTCGACTAACGACTCATTTGGATAGAATGCGAGACATATGTCAAAATTCTGACATTGCCTCATTGACCCTGGTCGCCTCGTATATCACAATAGATATGATCGAATTATAAACCTGGTGCTTCAGCTTATCATGTCCAGCTAACAGGTGCTATGGGTTTGAACTATTACAAGGTTTAGGCTTTCACTTACAAAGTGCATATCTTGTCTGAGGTTTTTCTTTTTATTGTTTCTCAAAACTCTGATTCTATGTTTATTTTTAGGCCATGTTCTATTTTTTTTTCTCCCCTTCCTGCATGTAGTCTGGCTCTGGCAAATGACACCACATTGATGATTGGAACGATAGACGAAATCCAGAAACTCCACATCCGCACTATCCCCCTGAGAGAAACTCCACGGTAAACCTTCTTGATCCTTGTAGGATCGTGTCTTTGAAGCTTGTTAGATTTTTAAGTCGTCATGATGTGGCAGTAGAACCTGCGCTTTCAGGTCTGGAGTAAAAATACTACCAGGTTTGACAGAAAGAACATTGGCTATGTTATTATGAAATGTTTTCTCTACACATTTCCTGAAATTTGCAGTGATATTATTTCAGATTTTGAATGTCATATGTCCATTAAAAAAAAAACAGACGAAATCAAAGAATATCATATACTCATAATAGAATGAGTAATGTAGTTAGCAATGCTTTCAATATACACTTTTTCTTAGCAATGTGTTCAATATACACTTGAGTGTCTTTAGTTTTATATAGGATTGTGAGATTCCAGTAATAAAATATTGAGTATCAGTGTAAAAGGATTATTTTTTTCAAACCTGTTTCATGAGTGCTCTAGCTCATGCAGTATACAGTGGAATCCACTCAATGTCAACGCTTTAAGGGAAACTCTTGCTTCAAGTCGGGTCTGCTTTGTAGTGCCATTTCTTTATATCTTAGTAGCGGTCAAAGCCAGCTCGTACTTAAAGTCAACAGTTGTTTTTTTTTTTTGGGCCCTGAGTTGTTGACTTCATCCAGATCCCACAGTAGTTGAACCATTGAAAAGTAGTTTTCTTTGACCATTTCTTCTCTAGACGCATTGCTTATCAAGAGGCCACCCAGACATTCGGCATCATCAGTTGCCGGCTAGACAACTGGGAACGAAACTTCCCAGGGATGGAGGCATTACCTCCCCCTGCTAGTCTCACCGCTCTCAATACGTCTCAGGCAACCTCTAAACTTCCTGGCTTGGGAAGCAGTACGGCTGCTGCGGCAGGTGCAAGCGCTGCTGCCAACAGTTCAGGAGATCAGGGGGTCGGGGATGAACAGGAAATCTTTTCTCTACTTATTTTGCGGCAAAACACATTTGAAGGTAAGGCAAGGTTAGCCTATCAGTGATAGCAAAAAGCACTTTATAATCGCGCAATTTTTCTCCATTATATATGTTGCTCTGGACGCTTACCACACTCAAAACAGTTGATTTAAAGAAAAATGTAATTGCAAGCAAAAAAGAAGTAAAATATAAAGCAATATAAAAGAGGAACTTGTTAACACTATTTCCTTAAAGACACATATGACTGTAAAATATCATGTGATGGTTATGTACTTGCTAGTGTTGTAATTTTGTACAATCTTTATCGTATTCTCTGCAGTCCTGCATGCCCACACTCTGTTGCCAAACGAGAATGCCCTGAGCCTGATCTCTACAACACTGGGGGAGGACTCCACCCCGTATTACATTGTGGGCACGGCGTTCGTGAACGGGGAGGATCCAGAGCCCAAGTCTGGCAGGATCATCGTGTTCCATTATAATGAAGGTGAGAACAGAGCAGCAGACGCTCTTCCTACATAATGTCTTTGCTCCGAATCTGAGTGAGTCAGTCATCGCAGCTGTTGCCTTGTTGATAGAGCCTTTTAAAGTATTCTTCTTTGTCTAGTTGAGATTCACATTTATATCAGCTATGAAAAAAAATCTTTAACTTTAAGAATAAAGAAAAAAGCTTGAACACATATAGTATCTCCAGGGATGCAAGTTTTCTGATTTTTTGCAGGAATTCTGATTTTTAGCAGTTTTCTTTTGCTAAAAAATCAGGAAAACTTGAAAAAATTATGATCTAAATGTTAAAGAAAACATCCTAAATTGTGTGTGGGCCCAGGAAAATCATGGTTTTGATGGAAATATAGCATATGGAGATATTTATATCAGTGGAAAGCTTAGAGTGTCCTGAGTATGTAGCACTTTAAATTTTTTAAATATCTCTTTTAGTTGCTGAGTTATGGTCATTTAAAGTCGATGAATTGCAAAAGGTAAAAACGGAGAAAAAGGGGTTTAAAGAGGTTTACTCAAAAGTAGTATTTCCGTCAATACCATGATTTTCCTGGGCCCACACACAATTAAGAGTCATAGAAAATCAAACACTTCTTTTTAGTTTTATAGCTATGTGGGCACTTGTACAGAGTTGTATCTATCTCTTTGAATTGGTCCATCAAAAGATTGATAAGAGCACCTTCAGAGTATAAAATTTTCCTGCGTTTTGAGCATGAGCCGATTGCATCCCTGTATCTCAAAAAATCTTAACTTTAAGACAAAAAAGCTTGAACACATACAGTATCTAATAAGAGGTTGTTGCTATAGAGCTATTGGATCCTCTTTCATACAACTTTATTAAGGTTTCAAGGTTGATAGATAGTGTAAAACTCTCTTCTTTGCTTTGTTTTGGGTAACTTTAAAGAGACCTTGCTTTCAAAGAACTTTTGCTTCAAATAACTTCCTATATTTTCCTGCTAAGGTCATTGAATCCGATGTCCACTGTAGTTGGCATAGTTGTTACAAGAAAAAAAAACAAGAAATAACACATTGACGGCAATGAAATAAAGGTTCTAGTCAAAAAGCTATGGGTCAAAGTGGACCAGTTATTTATTGTGAGTTAAAATAATTCATCCTTTTTTTTTTCTTTATGCTCCCAGGCAAGCTGACTATGGTTGCAGAGAAGGAGATCAAAGGGGCAGCATATAGCATGGTCTCGTTTAACACCAAGTTGCTTGTCAGTGTCAACAGCACCGTAAGTTCTTGCCTCCCAAATAATTCCAGCTAGAGAGTTTGTTGCGCTAGATTGGAAAACTCTTTCCGTGCCCAACGTTTTTCGCAGTCTATGCCCAGTGTATTTTTAGTTTACATACAAGATAATACATAATAGGATGCTTGTATTGGAAATCAGTACTGTTTTCATTCTATGTACTACTACTACAATGGCCATATGCTTCATTTTTTTCTCTGAGAGAGAGTTTGTATAGCTTACATAGTTAAAATCTTGGCCTGAAATGCTTTATCAAGACCCATCTCTATTTTGTGAAGAAGGCCTGGTCCTTTTTTTCTTTTTTTAATCAATAAATTAATTTGTTACACTTGTGATATATCTTACATAGGTTGTTCTTCCTTTGCTAATAGTACCTATAGTACTCAGACAGAGAGAGCATTTTAAGATATCCGGAATTTCATCCATTACAGAAACAACATATTAAATTCATGATGTTTTGTATCATATTTTTGTGGACAAAAATGTGGTGAATGTTGTTTCTCTGTTTTAAGTTGTGAAGCGCTTGGGCCAAGCGGAAAAGGCTCTATATAAATGATCTCGATTATTGTTTTTGTTAAAATATTTTTTGTTTTCCACTGTGCCTTACTTGTGGCCGCTGTAGGTAAGACTGTTTGAGTGGACGCCGGACAAAGAGTTGCGGCTTGAGTGTAGTCACTTCAACAACCTGCTTGCCCTGTACCTCAAGTCAAAGGGAGACTTTGTGTTGGTAGCAGACATCATGAGGTCCATCACCCTGCTCAGCTATAAACCCTTGCAGGTTTGTCTGTCAGTGTGTATGTCAGTAAGACTTTATATATCTACAAAGGCAATTTATACAGTGGAAATGACATAATTCGAATCTCTTCCGGATATAGATAAACTTCATTTGAGTCATACTATAAGAATCAGGTTTATTTTTTTGTCACTTCTATTACTGTAATCATATCTTCCTTTCTTTCCTTTTTTAGTAAGAGAAAAGCTGTGAAAAATGAGCTGTTTTGGTTGTTTTTGTTTTGGTGTTGTTTTTTTTTTCTCTTTTTTTTTTTTTTTTTTTTTTTTTTTTTGGGGGGGGGATGTTTCTCCAAGCACTCTTGCTAATTATGATGTTATTAATGATGTGAAAAAATACTTCTTCATGATAACCTGATAAATTTGTTTACAAGTCTACTATTACTAACTTTTTTTTTTATTTGGCTGAATGAACTGTTGGCACAGCCACCTAGGAGAATGGAGGTAGTTCAATTATTGTAGCTTTGCCTTGATCAGTTTTTATAGTATGAAAAGCTTTATTTATGTTTGCGTGATTTTCTGACAATTTTTTTTAATATGATGTAAATTAAAACAAATCACCCTTTAAAAGCTCAGGGATGGCTCTGAAATGAATTATGATTTTTATTGAAATTGATTGCTATTGTGATCTTGTTTTTTAACTAGCAATTTTTTTGGCCTTTGTCTTAACTTGTAAATGACCAATACAAACTCAATGCACAAAGACCTAGAAAGCTTGATAAATCGGTTGTGATAACTTTTATAACCACCCTCTGACCTCTTAGTTGTTTTTTTCTTTTTGGTTTTTGTTATGTGTTATGTTTTTACGTTTAGAGATATAGCAAGGGGACCAAAAAAATTCAAATTGTTCAAATTCTTGCTTTTTTAATTTCATTTGATAGAGCTAACTTTTCTGTACAAAAAACTTCTTAAAGTGTTAAAATCCCTTCATAAATAAAAAAGTTATGTCCATTTTACTGACGCGAAACCTAGGAAATTTTTAGGACAATCATTTACAAAGAGATAGAGCAAAAAACGAGCAAGACGGCGGTACACGTTTGATCAGAAAATGAAGGTTAAAAATTCATAACTTTTTTATTTTCAAAGCTATTGGTACAAAACTTGGTGATTTTATAGATTTTAGGGTGGGGATTTCGAAAAAATTATTGAAATTTGTCTGTCTTAATTACTTACTGGAGTACATGATGTAATATTATGTAAGTTAAGCACATATCGGTGTATAATTAAATAACAAGGCATATCTACTTCATTTTTCAAGCTATGAACTTGAAATTTTGTAGGTAAATCTTTCTTGGAGTGAAGATTTTAAAAATATTGCATATAAAATGTTGAGAGGGATTGTTTGTTTTACAAACACTGTCCTCTGATTGCATAATATTTCAAAGATAAAAGGGAAACACGACACAGTTCAGCCATTAATTCAGCTGCTAGAAACAATAAAAATGATTGGGTAGATAAAAGGATGAGGATTCTGAAGTTATCATAAAAAACTGTCTCTAGAGGAGAGTGTCATGATGTCATTTAACATTATGTAATGCAAATCTTATCATGTTGTGTAACCAAGCTGTTTGTCATTGCAAAAAGAAGAAAAAAAGCAATGACCTTTTCTCCCTTGCTTTTAGAGGCAAAATGGTTGAAATTCAAGATGAATCTTTTTGTCACAACCTCAACGTTTCCTTTATGTTTTTGTAGATTATTATGTACATTTTCTAATATCTCCATGGCACAGACACCATTATGCAACATTACACAATAAAGACAGCCAGTTGTTACCCACGTTTCAATTACAATGTATTATGTATCCTACATTTGGTTTCAATATTTTTGCCAAGCTTTTAAATGAAAAAGATTCCTTTTTCCTTTCACGTATTAAATGTTTTACTTACAATCAGCAACTAGCTATATCAAGAGTTCAAGCCTCATCATACCTCTGATATGAATTGATTAAGAAAAACAAATTGGGGGGGGGCTATTTTTTTTCTTGATTTTCTATGTGTATTTCCAGGCTTATCAGTAAATAAATTCTGTTCTTCAGTTTTAATTTATTCCAAATGCATTAAATAGACTGGTGGTTTAAATCAACAATTGCCGTCATTCATGTTTTTTAGTTTAAAAAGTACAGAAATAGATCTAGTAATGGAAAATATCCACTTGCGTAGATCTAGACTTAAGCTCCAAGACATTGTAATAATGCCAGCTAAAGAGAAGAAAACGTAACATTTCATAAGAGAGAAAGATGGAAAAGCGTTGATTTTCTTTAATTATATATTTAATTTAAGGTAGGGCATAAAATGATGAAGAAATGCGCTTTGCGTTGGGCCTAAATTATCGTCGAGAAAAACTAGATCTATCCGTCACAGCAAATTCCCAGTTGCGTTAGGCAGATCGAGCAACCTTGATGACAAATACTGTAAAGAAAAAGTTTTCTTCAAAATAGCCACATCTTTCTTTGAGACAAATTAAAATAAGCTTTAGATATGTGAACAATTCTTGAGTTCTTATCTTTTCCAGTTCCGATAAAAATATCCGGTGAGCAGAAAATGCGCAATTCATTAGGCTTAGAATCTATCGGTAGGCTACCCTACTGAGGTACATGAAGTGCGATCGGATGAACTTGACCCCTGAACTCGCGAGAGTTCACGTCAATATTCTCTAATGTGACCAATGAAAAAGCGGTATTACTGCAGCACACCCCCATCTCGTGATAACCGGCGTCCTTCACCTGCCTACTCGAGTGGCCAAGGGGCTTAACTCCTGGGCGCCGATTCCCTAGACCTAGAGTCGGGATTTGCCGATCGCATTTTACAGTTTTTCTTGCGTATAAAATGCCGCTATTTATAAACTACCGCACCGACTTTACATATTAATAAACAAGAGCTTTCTTAGAATACAGCTCAAAGTATCCTCGGAGTGAACGGACCATAGGAAACGAAACAACGGTCTTCAACTTTACGAACTCATATCTCGGCTTCTATGAACCGCACATTGTAAACAAAAGAACCACGCGAAAGATCGGCATTTCATCTAAATGTATGGCAAGTTTCATAACAACCCGACGATGTTTAGTAGGTCAAACTACCGCGTGAACACAACACCCGAAAAAAGTATGTATCGCGAGAACGCTGCCTGCTTGTCCAAGCCAGTTAGGCTGTCTGGTCGCGTTGCCAAGAGATACATTGGAATTGATTGACAGGTGTCATTGCTGTGCGCACAATTCCAAATCAAAAAGTTTTTCTAGCATTTTAAAGTTTAGGGGGGGGGGGGGTTGTTGTTGTTTTGTTTTTTCACTCCTGTTACTGTTCATTTCAGGATGCCTTTGAGGAAATTGCTCGTGACGGTAATGTGAAGTGGATGTCGGCAGTGGAGATACTTGATGACGACAACTTCCTGGGTGGTGATATTTCTCACAACCTTTTTGTCTGCCAGAAGGATAGGTAGGTGGTAGAACTAACTGAGATTTGAGACTGTGACAAAAGGTCATTTTGCGTAAAAGACAACTTTTGGTGCAAAATTTTTTTACTCTGTCTCTATTTCATATTAATTTTTATAAAGTTTCATTTAACTCAAATGTTACTATCAAAAAGCAGAATGTTTTTTTTTATATTAAAACCACAGTATTATAGATTTTCAAGACTTGCATCATCAATAAAAAGTTCCCACTTTTCATTTTCAAAATTCATATAGGAAGCACCCATGACTAAAAAAATATGACTTTTTCCATGTCAGAATCACTTGCGACATAATGGGTTTTGTGCTCTATATAATACTGTGTTGGAAAAAATTATTTATGCCCACAGTGTTGCAATCACCCCATTCCATATTTCAAGCAAGATTATAAGACATTATTTTAGTTTTGAAACATTCTATTTAGCCAAAGCCTCACATTATATCACTTTCAAAACGTCACACGACCTTTTGTCACAGGCATATTAAGATCTATTCTGAGTGAAATATTTTTCATGAAAAAAAATTATGGTCGGGTACACAAAGGTCGAAATAATATGTTAAACTTGCTTCCTCTCTCTGGATGGCTGGAATCTAACACTTAACAGTGCTGCCACGACTGATGAGGAGAGATCACAGATGCAGGAAGTCGGCTTGTACCACTTGGGGGAGATGATCAATGTGTTTAGACATGGTGAGTTTACCAAATAGATAAGATAAGATTTAATGATGAAAAAAAATGGGCTTTTCATTAAGTCATTTAAAAATTTTTACATGTCGTGAATGTAAACAACCATATAAAAACTCGATTATCTATTTATTTAGGAGACAAACTTTATTCATCATAAATATCTTTGGAGCTTTCTATCAATTGTAATCTTTGGCTTTTCTGAAATTTTGCCTCTTACAGAAGCTTAGATATTGATTTTTTTTTTTTGACTGAAGCACTAGCTGGTAAAGAAATCTATTATTTTGTGACCTTATTTGTATAGTACGATATCTTCATGTCAATATATATAAGACAACCTATATCTTCTTCCTTTTAATGATGAATTGATTGTGCATAAAAGTAAATATGAACTAGGTTATGAGTTTGTTTTTACCTTGATTCTTTTAATGTGTCGGTTTGAGAAGTTTGCTATTGTTGTGTATTTTTGTGATTCCTCTGTTTGTCAGGATCCCTTGTGATGCACCATGCTGGGGAAAACACAACGCCCCTTCAAGGCTCGGTGCTCTTTGGCACAGTCAATGGAGCCGTTGGTGAGTGAAGGAAACTACGTATAACTATCACAAGATTTGCAATTATTGTGATATGAATATTCAAATCCAGTTTGGATGCTTTCAACCTCATGAGAACAAAATTATCTGAAAATAGGTTGTCAGTATACATTACAAAAGTAGGATAAAGCATTAACCTGAATATAGTTTGGTGGAAGCAAGAAAATATTCAAAATATCCAGGTTTGAATTATATGGATACAATTTTCTGTCTTGCAGTCTGTCCTATTGAGACATTGTCTGAATTTTGAATTTGAGAAGAAGAAGAAGAAAGCTTTAAATGCTGGGTTTTTTTTTTACTTTTTTAAATCAAGAAAAAAAATGTTTTATATGTTCAGCACTATTGGAATTTCAGGTGATTTTTTTGTGCATTGAAGCTCAGAAAATTTTCACAACATGAATTCCTTTGAATTATTAGAATTGCAATATCTGAATCAGATAGGCTGGTTGCAATGTTGGTATGGAAGCCAAGACATGAGATACTTTTTCCATTTAGCCTTTCTAAAATGCAGTATGTGTCTAGATCAGTTTGATAAAATTTTTAGGTAAGAAGTTTTTGTTGATCTCAAAATTCAGCAAAAAGTGCAGTTTCTCTCACCCAAAAGCCTTTTTTTTTTCTTTTTTGCTTTAGAATTGTTACAGCAACCACCTCAACTGGATGTTGCAGTTTTCAAACTCAAAAGCATTCATGTTGTGAACAGTGCATTTAAGCTTCCAAAACAAAATTCTCTTTTTCTCTGAAAGAATGAATACCATGTTGTTTATGCACCAAGTTTACCTTAGAAATACGTTACGTTAGAACAATGAGGGGTATTCCAAATTTTGTTGTATGGCATTTTAAATTCTTTCATGCCCTGCGGAGGCTTAACTATAGCTTTTCTTGGCCCACAGATTTTAAAAAAAAAAAAATCCAATATTTAATAGCAGGTTTTTTTTTGGTTTTTTAAGAAACCTCAAAACTAGTGTAGGCAACTTGTTACCAATTTACCCTGGGTGCCAAATATTTGGGTGTGAATCTTAACTTAAAAATTTTAATTTCAGCTTTTATTTTACGATTTTCCAGGTATGGTTGCTCAGCTACCTCAAGAGTTCTACACTTTCTTGCATGAAGTTCAGAACCGGCTCAACAAAGTTATCAAAAGTGTTGGCAAAATCGAACACTCCTTGTATCCTTTTGTATTATATGTATTTATATATATGTGTGTGTGTGTGTATAATCAGCAAAGTGGATCTCAAGATTGCCAAGCTTCAAGAACAGGTTTTGTTGTACAATTTTTGGCACTAATTTTTTGTTTTTGTTGTTTTGTTTTTTTTTTCTTCCTTTTTTTTCTTTTATTCTAAAATGAAATAGACTTTAGGGACTTCAATAACTGCACTACAGCTCTCTCCAGCTCTCAGAACCCAGAGCTGCTCTTTTGCTCTTCAAAAAGAAAATTATCTCTGTCATTTGAACATGTCCAAGACAAAAAAAAAAGATCAATTTATCCTTGACCAGAAACCCTTTAGCTGGAGGTCATTCTACACGGACCAGAAGTGTGACCACTCGATCGGTTTCATTGACGGTGACCTCCTGGAGAGCTTCCTCGACCTGAGCAGGGACAAGATGCAGGAGGTCGTCACTGGCTTGCAGGTGAGGGATGCAATGGGAAGTCTGATCATTCAAAATTTTCAAGAACACAGTCAATCCCATATAGTTCTAACCACAATATGAGCGGTTAGCGCGTCGGACTTGAGATCTGGAGGTCGTGGGTTTGGTTCCAGTTGCCTTGGGAAAGCAATGTACCCCAACTTTTCCCAGTCCACCCACCTGTAAAATGGGTTGAATATGTGATATGCGCCTGCAACACCCTGCATATGGGTTAAAAGTGGCCTGGAAATCTACTGGTCTGCTGGGTCATTACTGGCGCTGCTCTGTGGCGACACAGTTACGCTGAGCCAAATTTCTCGAAAGGGAATATTAAAGTGTGTAAAAAATATTTTAAACATTAATCTTAATTTGAACTATATTCAAATTTGCTATTTTATCCTTGTGTAGCATTGTATACAGTAAACTTTACTTCAGTTGATCTCCATGGGAATTAGCCAAGATCATCGAATGCGGTGATAAATTAAATTATGCGCAAGTCCTTGTATTGATATAAGCTGCAAGGGACATAAAAAAAGAAATCAAATGAAGTGACTTGGCATTCTCAGCTTTTTCTGTACTTGCATGCTCCCTGGTTTTGTTTTGAATGCTTTCTCCTATGTTAGGAGAGTTAGATTAATGCAACTTTGACTTACGTAGATTTGGCTGTACTGATAAATTTATTTTGGGACAATTCAAAGTAAAAATTTTTTTCCCTGAGGTTGGAAATATTCACTCTGGAATTAATTTTATTTTAAAACACTCGACTAGTCTGTGATTGATTCCCTAGAGCTGCAAAAAAGTTCTTTTTTAGGCTATTGCCCTATCATTTTGCTTAACATTCTTGTTTTGTTATGACTGTGAAAGAAAAACTTAGCTTTAAGTTTCATTAACTCATTACCTGTTTACCCTGAAGACTTAAGAAATATTCAGCAGTTCAGTCCTTTGTGTGTCAGTAATTGTTACGAACATTGTGACAGTAATTATTTTCTTTCTTTTTACAGTACGTTATATTTGTTCTTATTTCTGAATTAATTTTATTTTAAACATTTTCAGATTGATGACGGGGAGAGGAAGAGAGACGCCACTGTGGAAGATTTGGTGAAGACTATTGAAGAACTGACAAGGATTCATTAGCTTGTTTGTTTTACAGTGATGATATAAGTTTTAGTCTTTGATTTCTTTGAGGTTTTAATCGTCAAATAAAATGGAATATATATAGTGGCACATCCCTTGATTGTCTTGAACAGATGGAAAAGAAAATGATATTTTTTTTTAATTTGATAAGCCTAGTTCCGTTAATTAGAGAGTTGCTGTCAGGAAATTTTTTCATTGGGCACAAAGTTTAGCCAGTGGGCTATTGCAACCACCGTGTTATCAGTGATTTTGTATTTTTAATTTAGTTTAAGTTTTTCCAGTGCATTACCGTCTAACTCTCATGTTAGCCCAAGTATTATTACTTGACACTCTCGTAAGCCCAAGCCTGTTGTTTCATTAGCAGTGTGTTGCTTAAAATGCAAAACCTTTAACTTGTTGTGTTAATGTTACCCAGAGGTTCATCTGCTTTTCAACATGTATTCATCTGTCATCAGCTATTCTGACATTTTTTACAAAGTGGTTGACCTTGGAGGGGTTACCGATACAGTTAAAGTTTTCAGTATGCCTAGGTATAACTTGGTATATCAGGTGATGAGACTAAGAATATGTAATATCTGAGACTAGCAAAAGCTTAAATTAGCCTACACCTCAGGAACGATTTAAGAACCTACCAAAGATGTAGGGAAGAGCTACTTTTATTTTTAACAGTTTTTGGCATAAAATCAATTTGCTTATGTTAAATGTATTGCTACTGTGAAGAGCATGTTATCTTTGAATTTATTCATGTCGTCTGGTTTTATTAACATGTTCACTGGCCTATTGTATAGCATAGTGTTGTACAGTTGGTGACTCTTTCTGCAGACCTTGTTTCAATATGAGCTCCGCAGATTCAATTTGATTGAGTAATATTGACTGAAATGATTATTGAATTTTTTTTTATTTTTGAAAGAAAATAAAAAACTAAAAAAAATATTTTACAAGATTTGTTGTTTGTATGTAGTTATCTGTTTTTATTTTGTTTAAATTTTTTTTAAAGTTTGAATGCGTAGATTTCCCACCAATGATTCTGGTGATGGAATTTTGTGATTGAGAGATAAATTATAGGTTGTTGAAAGCCTTTTTAAGGTGGTGACAAATATTACAGTGGAATCCTGATAAAAGTCAACACCTCGGGTGACATAAAGCAAGAGTTGACTTTAACCATAAGAAAAATATAAAGTAATACAAAGTGGGACTCCGAAACACAGTTGACTTTAAGCAAGAGTTTTCCTTGAAGGTGTTGACTTCAAGTGGATTATACTGTATCTTGATATCTCCATTATATTCTGATATGTTGTATTTGATAAGTTTGGGGCGTGTTCCCATTAAAACAGAAACGACGCAATCCAACCCAACCCAAATCAATTTTAGTCTATT
This sequence comes from Elysia marginata, assembly GCA_019649035.1. Lineage (NCBI taxonomy): Eukaryota > Metazoa > Mollusca > Gastropoda > Plakobranchidae > Elysia > Elysia marginata. The sequence goes on along the minus strand of BMAT01010062.1, from coordinate 15,471 downwards.
CATTTCCATTGTGTTTCCACCTACTAAACTCCAAACCAGAAAAGACCTGACTCGACCCAACTCAATTTTTTTTCATATCAGAGGCTTTAGAGAACAATTTCTTAGCCAAATGAAGTCCAAGAGATGTTAACACGTCTCATAGCCAGTGCGAGTGTATCAGATGTCGCAGTTTTCACTTTATAAGGCAATACAGTGGAATCCTGATAAAGTCAACTCCTCGGGACCAAAAAAATGTATTGACTTTAACCATCACAAAGATATTAAGAAATACAAAATGGGACTTAAAAACAGTGTTGACTTTAAGCTAGAGTTTCCCTTAAAGGTGTTGACTTTAAGTGGATTCCACTGTATTTAAAACAATGTATTTTTTTTTTTAGCTTCCAAATTTTGAAAAGTGCATGAAATTATCTAAATTTGTGACAAAATATTAGAATTTTTTATTCAAGGTATTAAAAAAACCAATCTTTTTACTTTTTGAAAGGGGTTTCCTCTTGTTTCTGACATTCAACTAATTGTTACTTGCATACGTGTATTATAATCTATTAAATAGCATAAAATGAGCACTAAAAATGTTTAACTTCCCTTGATCCAAGAAGGCAGAACTGTGATGCAGAATAAGAATCTAAATCTTTAAATATTGTCGAATATGGTCATCTTCAGATGCAGTGGTATCCTAATAAAGTCAACACCTCGGGACTGGAAAAAATGTTGATTTTGAAAGTTGGCTTTAAACTTTACAAAAATTTTAATAAAAATACAAAGTGGGACAGCAAGACAGAAATGACTTTGAGCCAGAGTTTCCCTTGAAGATTTTGATTTTAAGTAGATTCCACTCTAATTTGAACCTGGATATAATTCAAATATTTTTTAAATTTAAACTAAATTCAGATTACCAATTTTCTTTATTTTACTTCCAACACTAAACATATTATTTTAAGTCGCATTTCAGATAATCCTAACTTAATTTTGTTTTCAAGGGGGTTCAAAATGTCTTGACTGGACTATACATTTCCTAAAAATCATAAGAACTAATAAATAATAATCAAACTTTGTCTTTTGATGCGACAGAAAGAAAATTTATTTAACCTGATCTTAGCTTATTTTAAAGAAATCATGATAAAGCCAAAGGCTTTAAACTTCTCATAAATTTCAGTCCAGTCTGAATATTTTGAACATGTTGAGAACAAAGTTTAACTTTGAATTATCAGTATTTTGACTCATCAGTGTATATTTTATCAAAGAGAAATTAAGATGAGTGGTAATAAATACAATTCGAATTAATTAAGTATTCAAGTTATCTGGATCTGACTGTTCCTCAGTTCAAACGCTTTTACTAATACAGTGGAATCCTGATAAAGCCAACACCTCTGGACCGAAAGAATGTGTTGACATTAACTTAAGCAAAAGTTGACTTTCTCCATGACAAAGATATAAAGAAATACAAAATGAGACTACAAAACAGAGTTGACCTTAAGCAAAAGTTTTCCCTTAAAGGCATTGACTTTAAGTGGATTCCACTGTACTATGATGAGATTTTGTTGGCCTAGATGTGGTATTACAAGAAAAAAAATAACAACTCACAAACAGAGGCTAAGATTAAGAATAACATAAATAAAAGAAAACAAAGCCAATTTACACTTTTTTTTCAACCAGTTTATTTCTCATTGTTTCATAGACATGCACACAAAAAGGGAAGTCCAGGTATCCTCAGGTGCTTTAATCTGCATTTAGTTTATCACAACATAATTATAATCATTCATTTTTCTCTTCATCTCACTTTCAAAGTAATACATATTAAGTTTCAAGGTCTCGTCATGACACAGGAAAAAATAAATTACATGAAGGCCTAATTAAAACATTAAACCAAAACGTATTATGTGAATTCACTGAGTAGTAAAAAGAAGAGACCAAATAAATACATGTATGTAGATGAGAAAAAAGAAAATCAGGCCAAAATTGTTTTAAAAAATATGTACTTGATTTTAGACATCACCTGAAAGTGTTTGGGTTTGCTGTGTCCTTGAAAAAAGTTTAAACAATTAGTAAATCTGTTCTGTGACCAAAAAGTAAGATACATGAATTTATTTTTGAAAATTAAAGAAAAATAAGATGTGTTTATTTTTAATGGCATTAAGCACAAGATATCTGTCTCATGACCCGTGTTTATATTACTCTCATCTGATGTTTATGCAAATAATAATAATTTTATTTTTTATTTTATTTATAATATAAATAAAGTAGTGAAGAAAAAAAAAGCACCTAAACTTTCAGTAATTTAGCACCATATCTCAGTCCTTATTGCAAACATCACAGTAATGCAAGTACATCGTACAAAAAACTCCATACCGTTAATCACTTTAAAACAACAAAGGTTTCATCTTTCTATCACTCTCAGCTTTAGGGTTTAAAGAACCTAAAAAAAATCATCAGCAAATCATATCTATGCTGATAAAATCAATGACCACCTACTTGTTGTTCCAGAATAAATTTATGACTCAATGGCTTAACAAATGGCAGCACTTATTAAAATTGCACTTAAATTGATAAGCAGAAACCATATGTTAAATCAAAAAAAATATCCTAAACAGAAAACCCTAAAAATTTATTTGAGCAAAGGTGGAGCATGTGATAGAAACATGTTAGATAGGAAGTTTCATGTGTTTTAGTGTGGGCAACTGGTGGTGGTACTGACCGTCCTCCCAGGATTTAATACAGTGATAAAGACTGCAAAAATGTGTTGGTTTTAAGCAAGGGCTGACTTTAACCATTACAAAAATATGAAGAAACTAAAATGAGAGCGCCAAACAGAGTTGACTTTAAGCAAGAATTTCCCTTAACAGTGTTGACTTTTATTAAAAAAAGTTTTAAGTGGATTCCACTGTATTCCTTCCCCTACACTCTATCCAGTATCCACCTGCCAGTCCCACAGAGACACTTCAATGCAGCAGCATTGTTTAACCTAAATTGCTTTTCTCCATAGAATCAGAATTTTTTTTTGCATTACTCAGAAATTTTCATACAGTAATTTTACCTAAGACGCATACATTTTTTATGATTATTTTTTGCAAGTAACTATGCGATAAGCCCCTGCCACTGAGTGGGTGACACAGGCTATTATGGCTCAGCATGATGAAATTCACAGGGCAAGCAACAGCATGTGATCTGCTGTCAGCAGCTTTGTCAAAAAAAAGACTTTAAATTCCATGTCTGATATACCTAGCGCTTTACAACCTGCACAGTGAGACAGGCTATTTCTCAAAACCAGGCACTGAGCTTAGGTCAGAGAACCATGTTTGGAATTGAAGTTCAAATATGAAGAAAGTGTACCCTGGTTATTTTTAAATGCAGTTTATTTCCATACTAACAAGTAATAATTTTAAAAAAGATGGTTACGGCCTTCAATTATCAAAGGCAGTCTTGAGATTTTACACCTTTCACCCAGCAATTATTGCACAACAGAGCAAATTCAACTCATATTTCAGAGCATTACAATAAAGCTGCCTGTTATGCACTCAAATACATGTACTAGCATTCCATAAACTTAAAGCACTACCTATAGTCAGGTACCCATTTTACAGGTGGGTGGACTGAATAAATCATGGTAAGTAGCTTTCCCAGACAATTACAACATGCATCGTGGTTGGGAATCAAACTCACAACGATGGATCTTGAGTCCAACAAGCAAACCAGTGAGCCACTAGTGTAAAAAATAATTATAAATCATACAATTGGTAGAAGAGTCAATAATTTAATAATGCCGGGCAAACTTCATGTTCAAATATCACATGGCGATGAAAACATAATGAATTTTAAAAAAAAACAACAAAAACCGATGTGATGAGATCCTATAAAATAAAACAAAAAATAAAATACAAATTTCTATCATATGCTGCGCAAATTAAGGAAGCCATTTTCAGACATGCAGATTATCAAAATTCAATCTCCACCACCACCAATTTTTCTCTATCTTCTCATACCAGAGCAAGTCCTGCTGTTGCTTAAAACATTTCACTGAGGTTTCCTGTTACTTACATTCTAAATTTTTTAAAAGTACAACAAAGAGTGCCTTGGTCGTGTGCAGGTTTTTCTGTACCTACAAAATAAATAAAGACTGAATGTGCTCTCAAACAAAACATGATCACATTTCTCATAAAACTGTCGGCAGAAAAGAAATTAAAAGAGGATTTTAGAGGCTTGCATTAACTTTGTCTAGGGTTATCTCGATAAAATTTTTCTTGTGACCAATGCAATTGAGTGGGATGTAAGAAATTTTGAGAAAATGCTGCTCAGATTAATTCCTCTTTTTCTCTACAATTTATATTAGCTTCTAATAAGTCAAATTGGTTTTAGAAAGCCCAATAGGTTTAAATTAAGTTCTATTACCCTCTCACAAAACTGTAATAATCTCATGCTGTTCTCAACATTTGGAAACTCAGAAAAAATTTCATTTTTCAAAATATCAATGCCTTGCAGAGTTTAACTTGCGACATCTACCTAATTTGCAGTGGTCATGACATAGATCAGTGTCATAGCTATGAAATTTCATTAAAAAGTCTAAAGCATGTGGTATCTGTTCTGTATTAAAACATTTCAACAAAACGGTTGTCAAGTTTTGGAGAGAGAAAAATGCTCCTCGGTCGCTCACTGACACTCTATTCTAATAATATTAAGAACAAAACTTCAGATCATGGATTGTAAAAAAAAGCATACAGTTAGTAACATAGGAACTACAGCTAAAGCCCTTGAAGAATTAATATAATTCAATAGCAATTGGCCATGAAGAGGTAAATTGGTAAATATACATTGTACCATTATGAAAGACGTCAAGTGCCTCTTCAGTTACATCACCTATTATTAACCATCTGTCCTCATGCTGACTTAAATATCTACTACATCCAGCCATTCACACACACTCTCTCAGTCAGGCCATTTGGTAAAACAACAAGAATAATCCATAGATAAGCAGAAGCATGAGAGAATGAGGCATGAAAGGCGAGCAACAGACTAAAGTATTTGCCATAACCATTTGAAAATCAACGTTCAATAAAAAAAAACGACAGTGGAATCCTGTTAAACCTGTTGGCCTGGTTAAAAAGTTTATTTTATCCAAAGTTTATATAAAGCAGTAATATTTTTTAAAAAAAAAGAAAAATACTGAAAGGGGTAAAAAATCTAGTTTTTCTAACCGAAAGTTTATTTTGAAAAGGGTTTATCTTAAGCGGACTCCACTGTACATAACAAGATAACAGAAATCAGTATTTCTCTCCCATACCACAAATTAACGCTTTAAAGTTTGCATCAACAAGATACAGTCAAGTCTAAATAATTCAAACCTATGTAATTCAAGTACCTGTTTAACTCAAACTACATCAAGATGAGCGATTTAATTTTTCTTTCATAATGAATTATGAATACTGTCAAATCCATTTTGGGACGATCTAAGGTGAAATTACATTTTTACGGAGTCTGAATTATCTAGACTGGACTGTACATCTATACCATCAAACAATTTTGGCTTTGGTAGTTTTTAGTATCAGTGTGATACCATTTCAGCAGGGATCTTAGAGAATTTGGGAAAAGGTTTTCACTTTTGCGAGTGAAAACTTTAAGCTGCTATGACAGAGGATGAGAGGTCAGAGATTGGATATTAACATAAGGCTAAATGAAAATTTTTATTATTGACACTTAGCACCTGATCAAAAATTTTGTCATGATTGACATTTTACATTGTCTTGCATTTGTTTTCATCATTGACACCATTTTAATACTTCTAATTAGTTACTGAACATTTGTTACTATGCGTAATAAAAATTCACATTTTTTTCCATAAAATACAACACAGCCTTGAAATATGCCAAAGTTGGTGTTTTACCATGTCCTGAATAACCTTTAGTTTTAAAACTTGACAACTTGTCAAAAAATTTGCAAAATTTGACAATTTTTAAGGTTTTGAAATTGAATTTTGTTTTCAAAATCTACCAAAGCACTTTACACTGTCTGAAAATTCCTTATCCTTGACACTTTATACTGTCTTGAGATTTAGGTGTAGCAGGTGAACAAGGCGGGCAGGCAGCTTTTCATTCCTTAAGGCAGAGTTACTCCTTTCCAGTTTTATGATTGCCATTCTTGTTATCTGCTTCCTAAAGTCAAATTTGAGTTCCTCATATTTCCTAATTATATCATCATAAGCCATGTTTTTTTTCTCCTCCTTCTTGATAGCAACAGACCTTTCTTACAATAGACCCCTCCCACACCCACGCACAGAGCCCCATTTCATATTCCAACATTCTCACTTTGCCCTTCTCATCTTTTTCTTGAGAGCAGCCTTGCGGCGAAGTTCCTCCTCTTCCCGTCTCATATCCTCGAGGTCCTCCATGTGGCCAATCTTGGCACTCCTTTTTTCCTCTGCCATCACTGTAGAGAAATTAGCCTCCATGTCTGAAAGGTCGTCTTCCCTCTCATTCTTGAACCTTTGGACGATAGAACAAAGCAAGTTGCATATAGAACAATATGAAAGAATAAAACATTGAGAGGTAAAAGATATGGCAGAACATAATGCAATTGAATCTGCTAAAAAGTCAACACCTTAAAGGTATAATTTGGTTTGAAGTCAGTCCTTTGTGCCTGTCTCATTTCGTTATTGCTTTTTTTTTCTAACATCAAAAGTTATATCTACCTAAGTTTCAGTTAACTCATTTTATTTTTATGCCATTACCATCATGTTAACTTTGTAAGCGATTGATTGATTGAAGGGTATTTTTACAAGCCCAATTCCACTT
>BMAT01010061.1:99529-111915 GCA_019649035.1 Elysia marginata | reverse complement strand
TTTCCTGTTTTAGATCTCTTTTGGGATTACTTACTTGTGATAAATCTCCGGCAGTTTATCTTTGTGGCCAGTGACGTGACGAGCAGCCCAGGTGCAGTTTACCAACCGCCAGCTACCGTCTATGTTGACTACTGTCCATGAGTTTCGGAATGCCTGACCATCCATTCTCATGCCCGGTTTGTAGCCAGCTCCTTTAGAGTAGCCAAGCACTATCTCACAATGAAGGCCTGCATAGCTGAGGAGAAGAATATGGAGATAGAAGAGGAAGAAAAAAAGAGAACTCATTATATCTCGTCGGCGTCCGACTCTAACCGTGCAGGGGCGAGACAAGTACTTTCAAGATAAACAAAAAAAAAATTGAATAACCTCTAAGCAGTGCGTTAATTTACCTTAAGATTGTGTAAGATTGGATATTGTCTCAGTACCAATATAAGGACACTTTTATTTTGGGTTCCGAAAAACCGGTAATTAATTGTGGGGCATGCACGTGTAACGCCGCTAGTTGTGTTGGCACATGCACGCTAACCGTTATCACACGACACATAAATGAGATTGGCTGCTAACAAACACACGCTTAGAGCCATGCACCATTACAGTCCACCATGGATATGGTGGTTGTTAGTTTATCGCATTAGTTTTTTTCTTTCTTTATCGTCTATTTGTTGTAGCTTTATAGCTGTATTTGTAATTAATTAATGAATCAGAGATGTTATGCTTCAATAAACAAAAAAATACTTCGAGTTATCATAACGTTTGACATTTGTTTCTTTATACTTTGTGCAAAAGCACCGCACAGCAATATTAAAAACATTTTCTATCCAGATTGACAATTTTAAATCAATACATAGGTATTAGACGAGAAACTAATATTCACACTTTTGGACTTGGATTATTGGTATTCAAGTATTCAAGAATTTACTTTTTAAAAGAAAAAATATAACATTCATATTTAATCCTTGTGCATATACATACAGTCATGCACAGGCGGATACGACATCAGTTAGCACCAGTCAGAGCGTAAACTGATTTTTTTTTAAAAACCAATGTAAACTGTTTTTATAAAACACATTTGAAAAGAAATGTTTGTCAGATTTACAGTCATTATTTAGAATTAGAGTCAAGGAAAAAAATTATTGACAAATTGAACATGTCAATATTTATAATAAAATACATTCATGTCAGTTTAAGGCACTACTTAACACAACCATTTGGAGCAGGCATGATACAAAGGTAGAGGAAATAAAGCGCTGTAGGAAAATCAATTTTCCCGAAATTATCATTGGAATTATGCAAAATACATGTGTCTTGTTTTGTACCTTGCAACGATATTCAGTAAAATATAATATATCATAAGTTACAGAAATTGCAATTATTAAGCGCATGAAGGCGTTCATAAATGACTATTTAATGAGATGGTAAAGTTGAGAAATCATTCGTGATTTTAAAAAAAGCAATTTGATATGTAATTATAGAAAAACAATGCGGAACTATATCTTCAGTGATGGTTATTTACCTTAATAAAGCCAAAGACTTAATCATAATAATGGGACTTTTGTTTATTCATGGGGGAGGGAATAATAAAAGCCATGGATATCCTTGAGTATGACTGGTTTCAACTCTTGCAGATGCTTAAATTTAGCAGCTGCGATTTGCCTCTGACAGGAAAACAAAGATTTTGGCTGGTTTTTAAAAATACTTGTGGAGTTTCCCCGCACAATCAGTTCTTTCCAGTCTTCATCATGCACAAGTTTGAAAAGGATTCAGCCATCTGGCGTGTATTGAAGACATCTGATGTCAGCAACCTGTGCATCACCAGCCTTCCTTCCTGGCCTGATACTTTTCAGCCCCAGACCTCTGTGTAGTCTTGTAAAAAAGTGTGGTCCAGGTAGGCCTATTCCACTCTGTATGGACCTGGATTCTGTCTGGCTTCCTTGATGAACCTGACATTATCAGGTATTTATTTTTTATTTTTTCTTCAATCATATGGTGGACACTGTCCACTTCCATTTGAGTATGTCCTTTTTCCAAGAACTTGTTTGTTATCAAAACGTTCCTTGTCTGAGCCAAATGAGTAAGGGCCTTCGAAAGCGTCGAATTCCGATTCTGATAAGGGCAACCGTCAGAAAATAATGAGCTCTTTCGGCGTTACGTCACTTTCAATGTAGTGACACAAGCAGGATGCAAACTCATTTGCAGTTAAACCGCCTTCTGCTTCATGCCACACATAGCAAGCAACGTCTCGAGTCGTACAATCAAATCATAAATGGTAAAGTTATGGACACACAACTTGGTCCTGTAATACAGGGCTGAGGCTTTCAAAGCAGGAGCCAGCAACACCGCTTGCAGATCCATTGTGATCATTTTGACTTTGCCTCAACTCTCAGATCCCCTCTTTTTGTCATCTTCTTTTGCTTTCTGTGCCATATCTTTTTCAGCCTGTGCAGTGTGTAGGTTGCTACATCCACGTTTCCTTCGACATAGGACACGTACACATCGCATTGCTCTTTTCTTGGACAAAATATGGCAAAGTTACCGGCATCAAACTCATCCACAAAAAACTTGCCTGGATGCCATGGGCAACTGTTTGTCCTTACTCCAGTTCTTGTACTCTTGGTACACCTCCATTTTGCTGTTAAACGACCTATCAATGCACTTCTTTGATGAACTTTTTCTGCAGTTATGAGAAGGCATGATCGCCAGGAATGCCAAAAACTCTTTTATTGCAGTCTGATTGGAAGAAATTGCTGATGGTTTGGGTTGCTGCTCCTCTGGGCCGCGCTCTTTAGTAGCACATACATTGGAGCGGATTAAGTGCTGGGTAATTCCTGTCGTGCTCAGCAACATTTTTTTTCAAACAGGAACCAGGCAGCTGCCAATGTTTAGATTATACTTTAGAGTGTTTTGCCTGCCCGACTCTGACTGCTGCACCTGATGCCTACCAACATTGCACTTGTGAACCAATGATTTCACAAGGATTTCTCATTGTGGCCATGACATGCACCAAACTTCCTGGTGAATCTTGGCTCTTGCTTCGTCAGTAACTTCGGAGCACTTCATTCCAGAAGTCTTACAATGACACCTTTCTCCTAAAACCTTACCGGGCTTTTTAACAATAACAAATTTGGCAGAATCTTTTTCATATTTCCTACATATATAAGCCTGACCTCTCTATCTTTTCTGTGCATTCATTTTTTTTTTCCATGTCTCGGATTTGCCTTGCCCTTTTTTTATCTACCTTCTTGGGTTTGTGCAGCCTCATTAGAACTTGAAGTTGTTGGCACACTGTCATCTTCATCTTTATTATGGTCTTGATATTGAGAATGTCCTTGGTGTTCATCATTTTCAAGGGCTACTGGAGCACTGTTGTTTTTATCTTGGTCTAATGAAGGTCGTGGGTATTGATCATCATCAATGGTTATTGGAGCAATGTCATGATGGTCTTCATCTTCAAAACATCTTACATCATCAGCAGTGGCTTCTTGGGCTGTCTGTGATGACTGCAGTATATTAGCAGCATTATCTCTTTTTTGGTCTTGTGGGTGTCGTGGATGTTGATCATTATCAATGGCTATTGGAGCAGTGTTGTGGTGATCTTGGTTATCAGGACAACCCACATCATCAGCAGTGGCTTTTTGGTCAGGCCGTGGTGGTTGCCCTATATTAGCTTCCGCAGTGAGTGGTACATTATTATCAGAAACTGAAAGCAGGGGTGTGTTGGTAACAAGATTACCATTGGTAAAATGGTTTTTGATAGTTCAAAGTCAAATTTTGTTTTTCATGCGGTTTTATAATATCAAAACTGGGCTGCAGTCCTGCCTACCTGCACAGCTTCTTATACAGCTGATGATAAGTTTCTTTCCCACTCTTCACCCCCTTCAGAAGTCTGTCCATGGCATGAGGCCGCATAATATCTCCAACAGAGTGCTTGTTGGCATCCTTTGCAACAACCCATCGGAACAAAACTCTGTGAATCAGAAATTGTAAGACGGAGTTTGTTTTTTTAAAGATTCCTTTTCAGAGTTCATGTTTCACTTAATGTTACATGTATACTATACCATTTGTTTTGCAAACTGAAAATGATATAGATGTCAGAAATTTGAATTTGAGAAAATGCACTTTAAAAGTTTTTTTTTTCTTTTTCTCCATATATTAAATCAAAAGAAGTTACAATATCTTCCCACAAAATTATGACAATTTTGTGCAATTTTTAACATTTGAAAGTTTATCAAGTTACATTGCTTAAAACACCTTATAAAATGAAAATTGTGAAATCAGGTTCAATTTTTTCAATGTAAGACATATGTCTTGCAACCATATAAATTGATTCCTAAGTACAATTTGGATAGCAATTAAGTATTGATATAATCAAAACGCTTATTTTCTCAAGTTTCGAATAAAACAAACACAAAAGTTTTATCATGTTTTTGAGTGAAGTTATAGCCATTTGAAATCAGCAGGGTTAGGACCTCTGAAATTTCAAATAGGAGAGAAAATTGTGTGTAAGTTTAGACAACTATAAAGGTGTAAAGTCCTTAGCAACCATTCCATTTAAAACTAACTACAGTCATGAAATATAAAATTTCAAAATGAATCAGGCTGAAAACTGTTTAGAAATGGTTTTAGCATCAATATCTAAACGAAAAAAATGAGTTCTTAACACCCAATTAACTTTGAAAGCCTATATGTCTTGCAGCCTTAAGTCTTAAGTCGAAATAGGAAGGTAGTGAGATATTGGTATCAAAGAAAAGCTTATTTTCTCTACTTCAAAATACACCAAACAGAAAAGCTCTATCATACTTCTGTGTGGAGTTATAGCCGTATGAAATTGGCAGGGTAACAAATTGTGAAATTTCAAAAAGGGGAGAAAACAGCATTTGAAGTTTAGACGACTATAAAGATATTGAGGCCTTAGCAACCATACTAACTAAAATTAAACACCTACAAATGAAATTTGAACATCAATTAGGTGTAAAAACTGTTTAGAAATGGTTGAAGCGTTGATATCTGAAATAAAAAAATTTTTATTTCTGAACACCCACTAAACTTTGAAAGCCTATATCTCCAAACTAAGCTTTGCGACTTCAGACTCATTTGGACAGAATTCGAGACATATCTCAAAGCTGTGCTTTGTGACTGAAAGACTCATTTGGATAGAATGCAAGACATTTGTTTACACACATCAAGTTCAAAAAGGATAAGACAAATGGCAAGTCTGATATACTTTGACTAGACCTTTGCTTTCCCTCACATGGTTATGTAGCTCCCTTCTCTTTTCTTAAGTTATCTTGACCTTCATTTGAATCTTATAGGCCTATGAGATATGAAGACATCTTTAGATAAAAGCAAATTATATGACCACTTAAATAATTCACCTTTAACTATATGAGGACTAACATTGTTTTCAGATTTTGAGCCCAAGTAAAGGCCAGAGTAACAATACTATAAAATAAGTGTTGCATAGAATAAGTGCTCATTAACTATCTGAATAAAACAAAAGTGATAGTCTTTGTGTAAATGTTCTAAAGTGTTCATTTATTCTCTCCTAAGATCTCTTAAAAGCAAAAAAAAAAAAAACAACAAATCTTTCTGCCTCTTAACAGAAATAAGCACATGAAGGAAAACAACTTACCTAGCCTTCTCTAGCTCAGTTTTGCAGTATTTGGTTAACTCCCTTACCAAATCTGTCATGGTACTGAAGTCACTGTTTGCCATCTAAAATATGCAGATAAAAAAAGAAATGGCCAATCTTTAAGGATGCCGGAAAAAAAAAGTGAAGTAATGCAGTAGTTAACAACCATAACCAAAATAAAAAAGGGAAAAGTATTATATCTATAAATTTGTAAACAAACAGAACAAAAATTGAGTACACGGTAATAATAAACCTTCATATTACCTGCACAGCATGGGCATCAAGTCTTGCAAACATTTCAGGAGATTTGTACAATGAAGATTTCTTTCCTTCTGGTGGTTCCATGGGAGGCTTCATGGAGTGGTCAAAGATACACATCCTGTCCACTTCTCTGTCTTTTTCCCCAATCAATGTTAGCATTTCTATGCAGTGTCTGAACAGGGGATAGAAAACATAAGGCTATAAAGTTCTCTCTAACACTCTTTTTTTTGCCCTCTGTCTCCAAATTCAAAGAAGACACAGAAACAACAGACCACACAGTACTGCACTCAACTTAAAGGAGGAGATGATCCAATGAAGACAGCATAATTATGATACATTAGCAATCTGGCTTGACAATTCTACCTCAAGATTTTTGTTCTCTAATCATACTTCTGTTGTGTTTCCCTTAATCTTGGTATTCATTGAAGATTCACTGTTCATATCTATCTCTGTCTTTCTTTCATCCTCTCATCCCTTCATAAAATGGCATCAATTACTCCATCTGAACTTTGCTTTACTTTTCCATTTACCACTCCACTTTTACATTCATCTCTTTATCTTTCTGTAAGTCTACCTAATTAGTTATCTAGTCACCTGATGAAACGCCGTTCAAAGGGATGGTGAGAATTAGTTATTTATCTTTTTACTCTCTATCAGCAAAGCAATTAGTGGCTCAATACTAAGCTTATCAGAATCATGGAAATGCTGTCTAAAAAGGCCTGCTATTTTGCAAATCAGTAAGGTCAATTTTAAATAAACAATACCTTTAAATTTGTTTTAGCTTTTATAATCACTTTAAATTCAAAGTAATGGATATGTATAGGCCTACAGTTAAAACCTCCAGGTTATCTTTTCCCTTCAAAATTGGAGTAGATAATATTGCAAACCTGTCTATCATTTTGCTGCTTCTGGTCTTTTCCTCTGCTCCAATCTTTTCAGTGACTTTTTTCAGGCGGTCTTCTTTCACCTGATGGATATAATGAAAACAATTGACAATGAAGCAGCAGGTCTGTTTCCCCATTATTCTTTTCAAGGTGAAATCAATATTCCATAAATTAATGTCCAAAACCACATAACAAACACTTATGTCTTATCATGGCTAACCTGGACACAGCTGCTAGAAACACTAGCTTAGTTTTCTCTTGCCCAAATGTAAATATAACTCAAACTGGTGCTGGTCAATGCTTTAGCAATTAATTATAAATCTGTCAATCAGGATCCCTTGCGGGATCACCAAGCATGCCATACTCTGACAGGAAACCTTAATCATGAGTGGTTTTGTTAATATTTGCAATGTGATATCTTCAGTTCTATTGATACAAACTGCGACTTGTTTATAATCATTTTAAGTGCAGTTAGACAATTCTCCAATTTTCACACCTTAAAACACCTGCAAAAACTGTCACTCACCCGGCAAAAAATGCCAGACAAAAAGAATGCTTTAGCTGCGTAGAACTAGAACAGTGTAAACTAATATATTTGTTTACAGAATAAAAAAAAATATTTGAAGTACATTTTGTTGAGGGTAATCTTTAACATGTGCAATTTATGTAAACCAAAGATTGTATGAAAAAACTCTTTGGGTTTTTTGCCACATGTCATAGAAATTAGCCTCCACCTATAATAACATCAAATGCGAGGTGCATGTTTCACAGCTTTACATTTCCTTTAGTTAGTTGAATAAAGGCCTCATTCTTTCCAAGTCATTGAGTTGTTTTTTTTTTGTTTTGTTTAAAAAAAAGCAGTTGTTTCTGTGCCTGTGAATTGAACCGTTAGGTCACAGTAACTGCTTATTTGCTGACATTTCAGTGGGCACAGTGCAGGTAGGCAAATGGGAATTCCTGTTTAGCCCTACGCTTGACTTGTGTGATCTCATAGGTCACAGGGTCGGCTAGTGTTGAGCTAAAAAACTAAGTTGGAGCAGCCTAACAGGCTTACGGAAAAAATTTTTTCAAGTATCTGATCTAAATAGAACAATTAAAAACATAACCTTTCCAGTGAAGTTGAAACCTTAGAATTGAAAGTAAAAGGTCTCAAGAATTATCGTCTCTTAAGTTTTTTTTACATTTGTGATGGGAGCTACTAATTTCACACTATACTGAAACATTATTTTACCAAATAAACTAGAAACCAATTCAATATATTTCCAAGCTATTACACATAAAATACATTGCCTCTGACCTGCATAAAATGCTCCTCTATCCGATCTCTCTCATCTACCAGGTTCCTTGGAATGCTGTGGACTGACAAGTTTTCAATGGATGCCAGCAGTTCCTCAGCAGCTTTGTCCTTCTCACTGTCCACCATATCATCCAGACGACTCAGCTCTTTTTCTCTTTCCTCCATGAGAAATCTAGCAACACAGAACACTTCAATTTAAGAAAGATGTAAAAGGTGTCACAGGAAGAGGCGAGGATTATTTAAAACCATTTTATACTTTTTTCAGCATTACAAGCTACTTTCTCTTTTTCTTTTAAGTTGATGAAACTGAAAACTATCAGGTAGTGGCGAATATTACTAGATAAGCCATCTGTACAGTAAGTTCAACAAACTTCTAGCCAAGTAGATATTAAAATAACATTTGAACTTGGAAAAATATTATTTTACATTAGAAGTTATCATCCACTTGACTTCCAAATATTTTTCAAGGACTTAAAAAACTTCAATACCTTTTGTACATTTTGAAGTTAATGAAGAACATTTGAAACGCCTGAGCCATTTGGCAGTCCAAAACATATATATCATAGAAAGTCTGAAAAACATGAACTGTCAATAATATTTACAAATATAAATGTTGCCATAAATATCCCTACCTGAGCAACCTCTCCTCTTCTTCCCTGTGGCGCTGTTCCAACAAAGGCTGAGCTTCAAACACTCCAGCATTGTCAAAATCCTAAACAAATTGGTTAAGAATGATGTTATATATAGAACAATTAGGCCACAAAAATAAAATCATTCCCTTCATAAAAATAACAAAGCATCAACATACACAGATAGAAGAAAGAAAAAAAAAGAAAGAGTAGGCTATAATAAAGCACAATAATTTACTAGAAACAATGAAAATAGCAATTTTCAAAATTGTCTCATCTATGAAATTGTACTTGCTAAGTAATGAATGCAAAATGGACACATGAGGGCCCTATCTCTGACAGTAGTAGAAATAGGAGCAGTTACAGCTTAGTTTTTACACCATGGTAAACCTCTATCTAATTATTATATGTTACCATACCATGTTCAAACAAAAAAAAAATACAAGGCCATTCTTTCCATAAATTCATAGTTAAGTTTCAAAGCAAAGATTCATTATGAAAACATTTAGGCCTACCGGTACCTGAAAACTTTTCAGAACAGATGTAGGATGAGGGATTGGTTTTCTCATTTGTTCCGGCACATAGTAATTAAAACCTGAAAAAAGCAATAAATTATACAAAGTTCCTTGAGTTCTCTTAATATAGATCTACTTTTGATTAGCACATATATGTCTCTTTTATTTGAGTTTTCTTTCTATTCATGACTTTCTTATAAAACAAAAGTACTGCACTAAACATTTTATTTCATACGCATAGGTATGATTTATCTTTAGGCTACATATAGCCCAAAAATATAAAACTAGACAACAACTAACGAATAAATTTACAGCGAAAAAAAAAAAACAACAAAAAGCAGAAAATTTTATAGCATCTTATCCATATTGCTTCAATAAATTTGAGCTTTGAGTAAAAACCCGTGGTTAGGTACAAGGAATAAAAAATAATACAATCTTTCTAAATGTTGCACAGCAATACAACTTGGTAGAACATAAAACAGACTTTCTTTAAACAGATCTTACATCCTGCATCAGTTCCAAAGTTTTACATTAATTTTTTTAGCTGAGATGACAATAAAAACTTAAAACTGACCCTTCCCATAGTGCCCTGCTCTATCTCGATAGTCTCTGGAAAAATCCAAAGAAGACTGAGACTGATCGGCCGACCATTGAGACGTGTCATTCAGGTTGTATGGTGATGGTGTGTCTGCTCCCCACTCTCTTTGACCTATAGCTGGATGATTTGATGGTGGAAGTTGTCTTTGGTTTGGATTGCGGTTTATGGGTCGTTGCGATGTTCCAGTCACCTACCACAAGAAATAATGACAAGCTTTAGATGAGTTATTTCTAAGCAAATAGATAGTTATAAGAAGATTATTGTGGGGGAAAACAATAACAAAAATAAAATTGGATTTCCCTTGTCAATTTTTCATACGGTTAACAGTACCCATAATTATAAATAGGCCCTGTTTGGGCTTGAATCAAATGAAAATAATTCAGTATTTACACTGCTTTATCACTCAGACCAAGCCTTGTGGCAATAACAAGTCTCCAAATATAATACTATTTATTACTTAATAAAGTATAATGTTGGGAATGATAATGGGTACATGATCAGGAAAGGCAGAGGTTGTATGGCCTTGGCAGAAGTTCTATATTGAGAGGCTGCTTCTATTACCGCCACTTCCTCCACCACCGAAAGTATTATGCTGCTTGCAAATGCTGTAACAATTATAACTACCTCTACAGCTGTGCTGTACTACCGGCAGCAATGGCTTAAATGTTACCAGCTGTAGAAGAAGAGGCAGTTACAGAAGTAGCCTAGTAGGCTAAAGGCCAAGGATGATGTAAAATTAACAATATTAGCTTTGTTATCAGTAACAGCATATGTTTTGCTAATTCAGTAAATAGCAATTATATTTGAAAACAATTGTAACAGCAGCAGCAATAGTAACAATGGTATCGGTAGTAATAATAGTCTAATAACAAAAAAAAATACTATAAAGCTGAGGAAACTTTCAACGTGGATACCCAATGAGAAATAAAGCCAACCTGCAGAATATACTTCTTTCCAGGGCCAACTGAGGGTCCCTCTAAGCCCATGGGCGGCACCTCCCCGCTGCGGATCTGTGCCACCTTTTTACCTACATGGGTGCGGCAGTAGATTTCTTTGTCGCCTGAGTTGGCGTCATTACGTTGGAAGTTCTGGATCGTGAGGGGGATTCCGCAGATACGGCACCGGAAGCATTGTTTGTGAAACAAGACACCTGGAGACAAGGTAGTCCAGGTCAACGTTGGTGTGAGTTACTTATAAAACCGAGAGAATCATGCAATTAAAAAGGGCAGTTTAAACTTCAATAATGATTATAATAGTTTTAAAAAGCTTATTGTTGGTCATCATCGCCTGGGTAGTAAGCAATTTATTGTGACATCAGTCTGCCCATGATAGGTGACTTTCTGAAATATTGCCTTCTAATATAGTTATCTTTTTTAAACAGCCATGTCTGTTTGATATATATCAGAACATTTTTTGCTTCCTAATTATGGAGACTAAACAGTACTCCTCTTTTTTATTAGGTTACTGAATAAAAATTACAAAAAGCATTTGCTATCGTATCCGTAGCATACAAGTCATTATGTTCATCTAGTGTTTAAGCTTAAGTGACTTCATTGTTTTATCTGAAATTCCATCAGTTATTCAAGATTCACATACAAATAATAATAGGCCTAGATGTCAGTTCGCAGATAATAAGAACTGCATTGTGTCAATGATTTTGCTTATAAATGAGAGCAGCACAAGTGTTGGGAAACTCACTGGTATAACATGACCAACGTTTGTCGGAGAGGACTAACACAACATCACATCTCACAAGTTATAACAATGTGTGGGATAAAAAAACGTCCATGAAACACCGATAGACATCAACATAGGCCTACATGTATCTTGAAATCAATGGTAAAAAAGAACAAAGTAAACTAGAAATGAAAGTCTTCGATTTCTCAAAAATCATAAAGATAGAAATAAAGTATTTCATGGAAACACCCAATAGTTAAGACATCAATTTTGCAAGAAGGTTATTCATGAAGAAATCAACTTATAAATTTGCATTCTAGCGCAGCGCCAATTGCTTTATAGACATCACATTCACAGTTAAGTTATTGATAGTGTAGAAAGAAAACTCAGAGTTGGGTCCGCTAAATAAAACTTAAAAAAAAAAACTAAAATATTCACACATATCGTAAGGCCACATGTAGAACATAGTAATACACTAAAGTTTGACTAGAAGGGACAAAGATTCAAGAAGACGGAATAATACTAGTGTGGGATAAGGCACGATATTTTCCGAAAAGGGCAACTAAACTTTGCACTAACTGTACCAGTGTAATTTAAAAACTTAAATTTTACCGAAAACTAGGCTATATTGCGTATATGCGAATAGCCGATTAGCGAGCTCACAATACTGAATAGGGAATGAGATTAGAGGTAAAACAAGAGTAACGTCCCTTTTTCAGAAGACAACACCCCAAAATACTATAGTGGTTATTGTAATCTAGACCTAGATTGTAGGATAAGTTTCTTACTTTAATAACGATTTGACATTTAGAACTTAAAAACTAAAGAGTTAAATAAAAAGTTTATTTAATCAGAGACGGCGCTTAGGACAATTGAAAGCGTGCTGCCACACTGTG
>BMAT01010061.1:33217-48620 GCA_019649035.1 Elysia marginata | reverse complement strand
AGAAAAATCAAGCGTGGAAAGGCAATTATTGGTTTATTTCTAGATTTTCATTCTTCAGTGGGCTTTAACTGAGTGCCAAAACAAGCAATTTTTTTTTCGATATCAGCCTCCAAAATTTGGGGACATTCCGACATGCTTCAGGCACGCTTGTTTTGTTAAAGAGATATAAACAAAACGCAAATACCGCGAATGGTTAAAAAAAACCACGTTGAGCACTTTTAAAAAAATGAGGTTACAAAGAATAGACAAGGCAGTGATGAACAAATTTCACAGTTCCCACTAAAGCTTTTGCTGCTTGACAGGATTATTTTTACAGATCGATGTTCTTCTTTATTATTTCCTTCCCGAATTCTTTTCTCAACTAACGCTGGGTGAGCTCTAGTTTAATCGTCTTTCATTTATCCTATGAAGAGATAGAGCAAGGAAGTTTGAGAGTTTGAAGGACCAAGGTAGAAATTTGTTCAGACTGGTGGAAACGACTGAAATCGAAAAAGACAGGAACGAGAGAAAGAGTATGCAACCGGGTTTTTTTTTAGGGGAAGGGGGAGAGGGGTCGATTTACAACTCTAAAAGAAAGAGGAAACGTGAATGACAGAGATAGTGAGCGTGAATTAGAGAGAATAAGAGAGAGAGAGAGAGAGAGAGAGAGAGAGAGAGAGAGAGAGAAAGAGAGGGGGGGGGAGAGGACGCAAATTTGAGGAAAAAAGAGAAGTGGCAATGATTGAGGGAACGAAAAGAAATAAAAGAAGTTGCGCAGAGAGAAAAGTAAAAATAGAGAGTGTGTGTGAGATTGGGAGGCAACTGGTGATTGAGGACAGGTCGTTGACATCCAAGTTTTCCACCCCTGACGGGTGACCCGAAAAGGATCTCAGGAGACATGAGTACGAGGCTACGAGAGTGATCCTGGACAGTAAAGAGATTTCAAATCCGACTTAACTAATATGCCCATAGGAAATAGCTCTCTCTCTCTTTCTTTCTCTCTCTCTCTCTTTCTCTCTCTCTCGCTCTCTCTCTCCCTCTCTCTCTCTTTCTCTCTCGCTCTCTATCTCTCTAAATTCATCTATACTCTCTAGCTTTTTGTGTCCGTCTATCTCTACATATATATTTTTTTTTATATCGCCTTCCTCTCTTTCATATATCCTATATTCTGTTGCTTCATCTTACGACCACCATCATTATTATCACTATCATCATTATCGTCATCTGCAGTATCCTTATCACCATCATCGTCATCATCATAACCATCACCTTTATCATCAGTCATGCTCATTCTCATCATCGTCAGTTAACACTATCATCGTCATCTTCTTAGATTGTTGCACTGGCTACATAGTAAACATAGAAGATACAGTTTGTTCTAGATTTTTTTGCCAACCGTTTCTCTAAGAATTCGTCTCCCAAAATCTAAAACAACTTCAAAATAAATTTTAAGAGAGACATACAAACAGAGACGATACTGACAGCCAGACGAAAAGTCAAGGATGTGAAGATTTCAGTAAGATCAATGTCTACTGCATTCCTTTACTCAACACTCCTGACTTGAGAATGAACAAAATCTTTCAGACCAGGGTGCTTGTTATTTTAAACAAATTTCCATTCTGTCCAGAGCCACCATTTTGCGTCCCCTTTTCTCTCCCTACCTCCCCTCTCTCTCTCTCTCTCTCTCTCTCTCTCTCTCTCTCTCTCTTTCACTCTTCATCTTTTAATCGCTTTTCCCCTTTTCTCTTTCTCCCGTATACTTGTTTTTTGTTGTCATCTTTCACTAGCTGTTCAACTCTCTGTACTGCGCTCTCTCGTCTTTTTACAATCCTTATCCTTGAGACATTCTTGTCACAACCGTTACAATTATCTCCCTTTCTTTTTGAGTGCATTTTTTAGGTTGCCCACGTGTATTTATTTATTCGACGTCACCTCCCAACATCCTGTACAATGCACGTTACAACATGATTGTATGACACAAAGCCCATGAACTGTGTGATACAACATTCTCAGTTTTAGCCCTTTCGCTTCAGAATGGAAATCAATAGCTGGAACAAATAGAAATCCTTCTATTGTGACGAATAAAGAAAATTTAGCAGCTTAGGACAATGAAATTGATTCTTTTTATAGAGCAGATGGTATGTCGTATGTTGAGTTGTTTTTATCGAACAATGACGCTAAACCCCTTCGTCTCCAAAAAAGTACGACTCTTGCAGGTTCCTGGGCATCCGCCTTACACCATCGCCATTGATGAATGGAGACGCAATCTATTCCATTCTTCTTCATAGGTTTAGGATAGAAATAGGTAAAATAAGTTTCTTGTGATGTGCCGATGGTTTCCCGACTATAAGCAGCACGGGATGGTCTTTAGTTATGTAACTTTGGTCTCATTCTACTTAAACAATATCAGATACGAAAAGGTTGCCGGTTTATCATTAATATTAGTAAGCAGAAAATAAATGTCATGAAGGCAGCCACCAGTTTTATAGCTGCTTTAGCCGTGTGTACGTTGGGTAGTGATTTCAGCATAATAGGTCAATAGTAAAACTTTGACGTGACATCACACATTGTGGGGAGGTGGGGGTCGGGGGAAGAGATATAACCCAATGATAGAAAAGGATTATCTTTGCTCCGTCCTACATGTTAAAAGGTTTCACAGCTGCTTATTGATTGCTTCTCCAGTTTCATATATAGATGAGTTGGGTGCCTGTTTATTATTTTTACAGATGAAGATAGCGGTGAAAAACTCTCCGATGTCAAGGCAAAACTTTTGAATGAATACATTGAACACACACACTCTTACCGATGCTCTTGTTTGTGTGACACACCACGCTTTTTTCAATGTCAATAAGAAGACACCAAAGATGCTATTGTCATATCGATACTAAAGGGACAGTTCCGCTTAAAACTTAAGAAGTAGTATTTAAAAGTGTGTATTCAGGAGACAGTGAGTGAAACCGGTTGATTTTCCTAGTTTTTCTTAATTTACTTTTCCAAAAAATACGTAAGCACAGTCATGAATCGGCCTGTGCTAGTATTATCGATAAAATTTCAGTGGGAAATCGGAAAAATTCTGCCACTCTTGTTTGATAAAATATCCAATTTCCCGTCGCCAAACGATGTATGGTATCTGAGTTTGAAACGTGTTAATGTCAATCTGTGCTATTGTATGTGAAATACCTATAGATGCTAAAGACAAGCTGCGGTTATAATAATCTATTGCAATGTGCGGATTCCATCGAAAAATAAATCAAACATAAAGAAGAAGGTCTGACCAAACTTAAAGAAGAACGTCTGACCAAACATAATAGAGAACGTCTGACCATCACGTTGCTGCTCGCTTTACAAATTCAAATCAAAGACGGTTTCAACACTCAGAGCCTCCAGGCCAAGTACTATGTTGACCATTGCCAAATAATCGTACGCTTGAACACAGTAGTCCAGTAGTCCAGCGAGGATTCTTTCGCTTGACCTCACACACTTGTCTCTAGACTCGCCATTCGTTTCTCTTTTTGCTCCTCCACAGCAAAATATAAAGGATGGCTTCTACTATTAAAACAATCTGAGTAGACCAAGACGTTCGGAGCTCCAATATTTTCGAGTTATTTGCTTCTACATATTTTGCATACACTGTCAGTTTTCTTGATGTAGGCCAAAACAATTTTATGATGGCAAATCTCAAAACAGTTGATGATTGCAATATTTTAAATTATTGCCTTGTATTAAAATGACAAATTATGTCACATTCATTACATTCAAAAATTGTCTCCGGTGGCAAGTTGACGGATTCTTTAGGCAGCTGCCGTTCCATTCACCACCCGTTAATCTAATTTATAATAGCAATACATTGAGTATGAGACTGAATGGGTACTTGACCTTCGCAATGTAAAGAAGGTGAGAAAGAAACCAAACAATTCAGGTGGGCAGAGGTATACGGGAAGCTAACAGAACGCGACGCCCGCCAGCCTTTGATACTTAATGTATTGATTCCGTTTACATACGTACCAGTAGCTTGAGGGGCTTGCGGATACAGTTTTGGAGTGTTTATTCCGTAATGCCTTATATCTCTCCACAAACAAAGCCGCAAATCATTTGGGTAAACTTTCTTTTTCCACAATGGGCAGTTAGTACGGAATTTTGTACATATTTTATCTCACTGGCAGCTTAGTTTATGTAATATGGTAATAAGTGAAAAATCATTCATGCATAGCTCATTGACCGCTTTTTCAATTTGCTTATGCAGTCTTTTATTGTAAAGTTGTGATTAATGCAATGGGACTGCTTCAGTACTAACCTTTTTTAGGGCAAAATTAAAAAGGTGGGCTTATTAGCGAACTCTTTTGTCGACAAGTTAATTTACTCAAATAGCTTCAGTGCTAAGTCTAAGCCTAAAAACTCACCATTGTCCAAGGGGAACTAATCTAGAAGAATTTTTAAAAGTTCATGGAACAGTCCAATACCTGTACAATACATGTACAGGATATTCAGTGTATGTCAAAATTAAGTTTGCGATGTTTCTTGGCGTTTTTATTTGATGCAACACCATAAATTTCCATAAGAACAGAAAGAGTGCATGTTGGATGATAACATCATTTGCTGTACTACCTTAATTTTTGTGATTCATTTCAGCTGTAGAGGTGAGGTTCGGGTGTTTTTTTATAAACCAGGGTTAAATGCGTGTAATTTATCTTAAGTCAGGGAGACTATCTTATTACAGCTCATTAACTTATCACTGTGACAGGGGTTCAGACAAACACACTAAATATCCACAGGCCGCAACACATACTAAAATAAAAAAAAAACTTTTATTTCATTTTGCGGCTCATTTTCGCTATGCAAGGACGAAAAACTGACGACCAGGCGAAATTTAAAGTTAACTGAGTGAAGCGTAACTTTCTTTCTTTTTTTGTGGGTGTGTTTTACGAAACGTCTGATCCATAAAAAGCAAAATTTGTTAAAACTGGAGCACAAAGTGTTCTGAAGTATCATTTTACGCTACGAAAATATAGCATTAGAAACGACCCTAGCAAGGAAGCAACGCAAACACACACACAAAAATGCATTTTAGGTACACGCAATGAGCAAATCGCTGAAAAGCTCGTGGATCGCGGCGTTTGACAGCCATTGGAAATCAGGGATCTTTTTGAGAAGTTGTGAATCGATTTTATAAGTATAAAAGTGCTGTAGCAGCACACAGTGGCTATTACAGGATGCGCGCCAATCGGCTTTGTTGGACTTTCAGTTGATGTCTGTGGGAGGTGGTAGTGAGGCCGAAGATTATATAGACTACAGAGGATGCAGTCTTCATGATTTGTGACAATCAAGCCCTTGATGTTCATAGGTCATGCAGCTTCTTAACATCATATAGAAATTGTAACACGCTCGTTCTTGCACTACAGCTTTGCATTTCAATACCCGCCCAACGTGTGAAATTTATTAAAAAGTCATGTTATGCCTCTGCCCACAAGGTTAAAATAATTATGAGGTCAAGCTACAGAATTGTCTAGGATTTTATGTATGCTGCATTCGTGGTTTAGCGTCTACACAATTCCTTAGTGGGGTCTTATTAACTCCCTCTATACCGTCACGCAAAACCATTATTCAGTTCTTTGGACTTTTGAAACCTAATGTTCTGTAAAACAGACACAGTAGTCCTGATGAAAACTTTTCATTAAACCTCACGCAATTTTATTCTTCGTTTCTAAGAGAAGATAACCCACAGGGTTATCAGCTTTTATAATTTTGGAATTAAGCCTATTACAGGTTTACAAGACAATGATACTGGTCCTGGATCACTTGAGCTTTTGAAAACTTAACTGCAGGGTCTGACAGGAAATGCAAAAATCTACAGAACAAATTTTTACTTTATGGCGACAGCGCAAGAAGTAAGCAGCTTTTTTTTAGATCTACATAGCAATAGAGATAAGCTGGAATTTTGGTTTGTTAGTAGTTGTGAAAGTAGTTGTTTTTTTTTTAAATCAAGCCTTCTTGTAAAAAATTAAGTGACGAATCTTTTTTCTCAAGATCTGTGGTTGTGACTGGATTGATTTTTTCTTGATAAAGGAATGATATAATAGACATTGATATTTTTTTTTGTAGCTTTTTCCCAGTATGGCCCAGACACAGTAATTAAATGTTCTAACAAAGGGTACAAGATGTTATCTTACCAAACTTTTTGGTTTGTTTATTTTTCTGGATTGTTTATTTTTTCTTTTTTTCCGGGGTGGTGGGTGGATGAAGGTATTTACATCTGTTTCTTGAAGTTTATTTATTATTATACACTGGTATGGGAATGGGGAGACAACATAAGTAAAAGAGAACATGGTGAAACAAAGATAAACAGAGTGAACTTATAAGGATAACGCTTGTTGTAATAAATCAAGAAAAAGGCATTCAATTTCCCAATACAATGATCTGTTGGTACATCTATTGAAAATCTATCAAAGCGGTTTTTTTTTAAGCAGGCGGGAGATTGAATAAATCTATTGTCATAGGCTCATACAAAATAACATTCAGAGCATTATACACTCGACCGAAACTGGATAAGCCTGCCTCTTTAATCGACATACTTTTTGCGAGTTTCTATTTTTCCTATACTTTTTCTGCGTCACAACCTCAGTAATAAAGTTTTCTTGTGGGGCTAGCCGTTACGTATACAAGAGTATTTCATAACCAACCAACTCGCTATCAGCTGTCCTCCCCAGGTTGTGCTCTTTCAGCACAATCTCCCCTCATAATAGTACATTGTCGTTTGGATTCCGCTCAGTGACTTAATCTGGCATGACCTGTAGGCTATCATGACCTTGGTAATGAACTTGTGTCTGTACTGAGAGAAAAGGTCTTAGCAGTAAAAGCTGTCAATATCGTTTTATTCTTGTATTTATAGCTTTTTTATTTATTCCTTTGGGTATCTATATTTTTCTTAACTACTTAACTTTCTTTACCTTTCTTCTAAACTACTTTTTTCTCAGTCTCTCACTTCCTTAGTCTATGATATCTTTGTTTCTATACCATCTTCCATCGGAATCTTCTTCTGCACATTTCTCACATAATCGTTTGCTCATGACAGCCTATCTCTCTAATTCTTCTTATAGCTCATCCTTTCTCTTTCCTTTGCTAACCCCCGCTCCAACTCTCTGTCTCTCTGTCTCTCTGTCTCTGTCTCTCTCTCTCTCTCTCTCTCTCTCTCTCTCTCTCTCTCTCTGTCTGTCACGACCCTCTCTGTCTCTCTGTCTCGCTCTGTCTCTCTCTCTGTGTCTCTCTCTCTCTTTCTCTATGTTTTCATTTATTTGTCTAGTTTCTGTCCGCTTCTTTATCTATCTATCTATCGAATTATCTATCCATCTATCTACTCATTAATTAATCTGTCTACCAATATACCTATCTATCTATCTTTCCTTATGTATTTACCTTATTTCGTTTCTGTTTTACCTCCCATCTATTGCATGAAAAAAGTTCAAGAACCTCCAGGGGCTGGCCCCTCACGCCTCTATGACCACATTATGGACATTATTGTAGCATGGTTGAATGGTCATCCTGCCTAGGGGATTAAGGCCTTTACTGTTATCGCTAGACCCTATGTGGTTACGGCCCGCTGGTGCTGTAAACATCTCTCTGTCTCTCTCTCTCTCTCTCTCACTCTCTTTGACTTTATAGTGCATAGCTCTCACCACAGGCGGCCCCTGGTATCCAATCTGCGTGCTATTTTCTATAACGCTGACCTGAGAAAAACAAGACGTAGGTACTAATGTGAAAGCTTCAAGTTTCTTCCTAATATTCCCCTTTAAAGCTCTTTTGTATTTTTAAGCTATTCCGTTGAACTTACCAAAGTACAATTCCCACCCCGATGAATCTAGCAACTAGACATGCCAAAAACGTCAAGGAAATTGAGCAGGGAAAGAGAAAAGGGGGGGGGGGGCTACTGATTTTTCTCTGGCCTAAAAGACTAAACATAAGCGGTTTTTTGTTGAAAGCCTCAGAAACAAGTTTCCGAATCGAATGCTTCCGAGACAACTGCATGACTCTAATCCGAGCGTACTTTGACTATGGTGACTTTGCAATTGGCTAAAGCAGCTGTAGATCTATTTATGTAACAGGGTCTGTAAATAGAGGTTTTGATACAAATCTACACCTCACGCCAGTTCAATCGGCTTGGAGTTTATCCCCCAAAGCATGAAATGAGTTATGTAAGAAAAAGGTTGAGATCAGGGCAGAGCAACCCAGCCAAAGTTTTGTCTTTGAACTCAGTAAAAGGTCAAGCCATAAAGTTTGTATTATAGGACCTATATATTTTAGAAGAAGTAGAAAAGGTGTATTGCATAGATAGTATTTGAGAAAACCTCTAGGCCGACTGAATTCGATGTAAAAAGTGGAACGGGTGGCAATAACGATTGAACTACTCTTAGAAGTTATTAATTTCTAAGCAAGGGAAGTAGAATGCATAGAGAAGAGAAAGAAAAAAGAAAAGAAAAAAAAGCTGAAAATGCATGAAAAATCAAAGAGGGAGGGGGCGCTTGGCAGACAGAAGAAGACCAAATACAAAGAAGAATTGCAACAACAACAACAACAACCACAACAACTGCAACTACAAGAACAAGAACAAGAAAGAAGAAGACAAAGAGGAAAAAAATTATACGAAAAATGGCAATAGCAGCAGCAACGATCTCGCGCTGGGAAATACACTTCAGAGAAAATAATACTATAAGATAAAATGTGTACTAGAGGATGAAATAATACTACAGGTAATGCCGTCAAAAGTTAAGAAAAATGAGAAAGGAGGAGACAAAGAAACACAGGAAATAGTCATAATGTGAGGAAAATTTTTTAAAACTTTTTAAACAACCCAATAACAGCTTTATCCTCACAGAATTTTCTAACAACACGATAGCTGTATCAGGATGCGCATTATTTCCAGTTTTTGTGGAAATAATTACCGTTTCCGATATATCTTGAGATTTTTTTTCTTGTTTAAAGGCACTAGCATCTAATAGACAGTTACGGCCTTTCAATGTCTTAGACCTAAATAATCGGTATCATTTGCGTAAAAGGCCGCGGGAATAATTTTAATTCTTGACCCAGATTAGGTCATTCTGTACCTTTATCTGGTTTTACCTATAAAGACGTTACTTCCAATAGACACCTTTACTTTTTGGTCAAGTGCTTAGAAAAAACATTGGTTGTTTTGTTGGGTTTCTTTTACTTGTGTGGATTTTACTAACAAAATTATCTTGATTAATGTGATTTTGAGGTTCCTTCCTAAAGTGGGAGAAACTTAAACGTGTAATTTTATCTTTTCTTCAAAGCTGCTAATGTCAATGTTTAAATGCCTCCCCCCTCCCCCTTTTTACCTTTCCCAGTTCCAGATTTCTCTTCGTGATATTATTACGACTGCTCAAAAAATTTACGTGCATTATCTATTAGAAAACATGGTTTGCTGCATTAACTGTAGTTTTTTGTCGGTCTGGAAACGTTGAACAGTTTTCTATTATAAAGTAGTCGGATTGGTTGAGGAAAGAAAAGATCGAGGAACGTGAATTTGAGAAAATTCAAAGGAAAGTGGGAGAGAGAGAGAGAGAGAGAGAGAGAGAGAGAGAGAGAGAAAGGTAAAGAGAGACAGACAAACACAGAGAGAGATATATAAATATAACACTGAAGACACAATCACATTCAAGCGTCCAGAGAAAAAAGTAACAAAAGAAGGGAGGCAAAGACAAAGGAGATACAACTAGATAAACCTATAAGAAATAATTAGATTTCAAGTTAACAGAAGCTCAGCATTTGATAAACAGATATTTAAAGCTTATTTGACTTAATATAATATGTTGTGCAAAATCGGACATTGTTGGGATTCCTAGAAGATAGAAAATAAAAGGCTAAAACGATGGAACAACTAGAGATAGTCATAGGTGGAGAGAAAGAGATAGAGAAAAATAGAGAGAATAGATTCAAGCAGAAATGAGGCATAGAGTTTAAGCCTAAGGGTATGTGAGAAAGAGACTGAAAAAAAGTTTAAGACAGGCAAGCAAAGACTTTTGAAGAACAGGTTCAAAACTTGAAATAAAGACTACACATTTATCACAAAAGGCAAGATTATCTTTAATCCTAAAGACATATCCTTTCTTTACACTCATAACATACTAGGTTTTGAGAGGCGACAAGATACGGTCATAGTTTTCTTTTAGTTGATGTTCTTTTTATAATGATCTCCACACCTTACTCTTATACCAGTGTCTCTCGACTGACTACTCCGTAGGTGTATCAACTAGGCGGACTGTTTAGTGCTGAGAGAAGCTATGCTAAACTTACCTATTCACACCAGTCCTAGTTATGGACGCGGAATATAAAAAAAAACTCGGTAGGCTGTTTTAGAAAAAGACCAACTGAAATTTTTTTTACAAAAACGCAACCTCTGGCAATGAGAAACTGAATTTCCTCTACATGAAAGGCAGGATTGTGTAAAGGAGACTTGACCAGTTGACAGCTAATTTATTGATCGTGTGGCAATTGCTGAGCTTTCTATATTTTCTAACGAATTTGTTTTTGTCTTTTTAACCTTTTCGGCTACTTCACAATTGACTTCTAATATCCTGTGTTTGTATTTATAATTGTTTCTTACGATTTATTTTGCTTATCTTTTTGGAGAGACGAATTTTGATTGTTTATTTTTGACAAACAACAAATAAGTATCGCTTTCAACAAGGCTCGAAACAACCTGTAATTTTGGTAAAGGCTTACTGTGATCCTTAAAAGTAACTGAAAATAGTTTTAAGTGAAACTGTCACCATATAGACACTATTAGAGATTTTTTTTAGTCCGTCTTCGTAGGTCTAAGCTAAAAGTGTCTTTTATACCAAAGCTCAAAGTTAGTAAGTTAAAACTAATGATTGCTTCTTGCCCACACATTTTGTTACATAAATTTGAAACCACAGCAAGTAACCTACCAAATAATGTTGGAAAATTGCAATGGTGACACAATAAATATGATGAATAAATATGGGGTGGCGAGTGAGCTTTGTTCATTTCTTCAATACGACCCTAACGTTTTCAAAAGAGGCTTCATCGAACTGGCACACTACCCCTCTTTGTTGACAAGTCTTCCACTTTTTTATCACTCGTAGCAAGCTTTGCTTCCGACATGAACTGTGTATAGAATCTTACAGGCACCATAGTATTTATTACCATATGTCTTTTTATGCTAACTATATTATTAAAAGTACATACAGAGTATAATCACGCCTCTGAGTTGGGTGTGTTTAAAATATTTGAGTCATTTTTTTTTTGCTTGTGTGCCCTAAAGAGTTCAAGCATGAGATACCAACGACAAAAGGCACTAATTATAGTGGGAACTTATTACATTTACAGGTATCTCCCTATTCGTGTACTTCAGAACGCAATCACGCTCCTACGACAGTCGTCGAGTTTAAACGACAGAAATGTGAATATTCGAGCCTTACAGTCATGTGGAACAATCTTTCCCGTCTCCGCCCTCATTCTTATAATGTTTGCCCGTCACGTTTGCAGTCAACACAATTTTTTAATGTTTATGCCCGATTTGAAAACCTTTAAAAACTATTCGGTTAACAGTTACAATCATGGCTTTTGTAAAGGTACACCTGGATGAATGGCACTCTTAGGAAATTTAAAAAAGCATCATTATCTTGACTCTTCTGGTTAAAAAACGTGGTTTAAGCTACACGTGTTTTCTTTGATGGACGAAAAGTTTCTGCACTAGATCTAACTATTAATAAACCGTTAAGTTTATCTATTTGGAGACAACTTTTGTGTGATTTCATAGGACTTCTTATCTACAACTTCATCTTTTTTAAGGGCTGCATGCAGTCTTGTCTTTCAGACTGTGAGGTGTACAAAAGAAAGGCGAACAAATTTTCCAATGTATTCATTTGTTCAACTTAAGTCTGTCATTGAGCCTTTTATGCACGTTTTTTCCTCTAAAGTGCAAAACAGTCAAGCATCAAATCAAACAAAAAAATAACCTAACCTCTTTGATTTCTTAAGACTCGCTTCACATTACTTACTCAGTAGAAAAATCACATGCCTGTTATGAAGAACATGGCCCGTGGAGGGAGGCGGAGTTTATCATAAAAAACGTTCTTTGTATGAAGGGTATTAATTTTAGTTGGGTTTTTATTATTGGTTTTTTACCCTAAACTTCTTTACCATATCGGTACACAATGGATGGGATCTCTTCTTTGACCGGCCGGCAGGAACGGGCTCCAGAAGTCCCCGTAAGGTGCCAAAGCCAGGCAGACTGAGTGTAGAAAGTAGATCTATATATCTATCGCGCTGGTCATGGTCCTCGTGTCGTTGACCGCTATGTTGGCCGGCCGGGGAGGTCAATCCCAGGTGTTTGCAGCCTCTCAGATCATAACATCCCGGCCTCTCTGATTACAGGACTACCACCTATGCTGGCTTGCCTCCAAGTGTTGATAATAATGTCTGTATATAAAAGTGCCGTGGCTCTGCAATTAATCTGAGCATTTCGAGCTTGATACGTCATGTCCTCATTGAAACCTAACTCATTGTATTGTGAGAAAGCAGCTGAACTTAGCATATATGAAGACTTGGAATTTATTTAATTTGTCAGGTTTTGCAGTGTAGTTTTCCAGACATTTTTAATGTAGGCGTAATCTATTTTACGGACAGGTAAAATGGTTATAACCTTGAAGACCAGCTGGTAAAAGCTATAATAACCTTACGTACGAATGTCTGGTGAAGACAATACCTATTAACTTTTTAAACACTATTTTAGACTAACGAGCAATTAGACGCAAGGAATTAATAGACGATTTATATGTAATTAGAGAATATGCCAGTAGCTGATTGTGTGGTCTGCTCATTTTGTTTGACGCAAATGGGACAACAATTTATTGATAACGGGATCTCCTAATTAATCAAGCAAAATTGCTAGATAATATTCTCATTTTTATATCCAAACCGTTATGAGCCAGGATTAAGCCATTTTTTGTCAGCAGGTTGGATTTCGCTTGACAGAAATATTCGATTATCCAGATGTTTATGGAAAGCACTCAAAAAAACGATGCTGAAAAGATTTTTGCAAAATAATGGTTGGGGATTGGGTGGGCGTAATTTCCATTTTGAACTAAGCAGGCTCTAACACCCCCCCCCTTTTACCCACATAGTTGTAAAAATTTATAAAACAGCGTTTCAAAAATAGAATAATACAAAAGCAAGAATGTGCGTGACCGAAGGACGAGGAAGATTAGGAGAGGGCTAATGGAATACAGAGGCTAAGAATAAGGATATACCAGCCCGAATTTCAAAAGAACAAAAAAAAAAACGATTACCTTTTAGTTTTTAGTGATTTTTCAAAAACATGCCAGTAGGTCATTAGTAATTATTGCAAAATGTTAACTGTCGAGTTCAAAGAAGCATAATTCATTTTTTTTTAAAGTTTATTTTAGTGTTCTTCAGATTAAAACCTCATCAAACGAGTTGACTTTCTCTGGTCAGACGTAATACTTGTAATTTTTTCATGAACAAAATTTTGTCCACAACTTGGATCTAGGTTAGGGGTGATTAATGAAGATGCGACCTATTTTGAACCTGTTGAAACATGTGTATTTATGCCAGCAGTAAATATTTGAGACAGAATGAATTAATCGGTATTTTACTTTAAAATATTAGCTGAATATGGAATTTACTTCGCTGCGTAAATAAATAACTGAAATGGCAAGAAAGATGTATGAGTTACATCATAAGCTTGTCGTCAGGCATTTACTGTTTTGTACACTACGTTTCGAATTCGTGGTATAATTAACATTGTTCTTGACATTTTAAAAGTTATAATGTAGAGTGAGATGGAGATACAAAACTAAAAGTTGGGAAGAAAGATTAGGGAAGAGGTAGCAAAGACAAATTGATGGGGAAAAAAGTAAAAAAAAAAAGGTAGTGGACGCAGAAGGAAATTGTATGAGAAGAAAAAAAAGAAATGAACAGACAGGAATGGCATATTTTAAAAAAAAGGAATGAAAGAGAAAGAAACACAAGAGGAAAAGAATCATCAAACATGCGATAGAACAAGAAAGAAAAAGAGAGGGGATATAAAAGGGAAATGGCCTTCTTAAAAAACAGAAAGAGAAAACGCTGTTGCAGGAAACAGAAAATATTACAAATATAGAACAAAAAATAGAGAATAATCATAGAGAGAAAAGAAAAAGCCAAAGAATTAAAAAAAAAACATAATTTAGGTATTAGCGAGATCATCATCAAAATGTCTCACGCCAGTCGAAATGAGTCGGATGTCGGAAGCTTTTGGTTATAAAAAAAACCCTATTTAGAAGCAGATTTTCCTCTTGTTGTCCACGTTTCAAATCAAAAGAAGTAAGATTTTTTTATAAAAAAAAAAAATAAACTTTGATTATCTCGTACAATTTAAGCACTTGGAGAAACTAAAAAAATTCATTTTTGAAAATATGAATGCCTTGTTATACAAAAACTTTTACTCATTTGAACTGAATGCGAGACAAAGCGAAACAAAAAAGGCGATAACCCCAAGGAATTTGACCGATAAGCTTCCTTTTAATCTTGTGTCTTCAAGACAAGCTGTGTTTCGTGTCACGAAAGCTCTGTGAAATACCGATACAAATTAGGCCCAGCCGCAGCTTTGCTTTAATTGTAGGACGGAGAACTAACTGATACAGATGTTGGACTAGATCATTAGCTTTCGGACAGAAAACTAAAACAAGACAACACTTAGGTCAAGCTGAGAGATATAAGGTTTCTTTCTTTTGGCGCCTTTATGTTTATAAAAGGCAATAAATCTAAACTCAGGTATCTATTTTCATCTTCCTTTGTTACAGCTTAACTTTATACGTGTTAGTGTGTTTACGGGGTGTTATCCTTTAAAGCCCGGTCAACAAAACCGGCTACTTCGTTGAAGAGAGGTTGGAGTATTTTGACCTTTTTGTGGCCTTGAAAATAAAAACTTTTTTCTTTTTATTTTAGATTTATCAATCCTACCTAAGAGTAAGAATCTTCTTTATTTAAAAGATATTGTTGCCTCTTTCTTCTTCTTCTTCTTCTTCTTCTTCTTCTTCTTCTTCTTCTTCTTCTTCTTCTTCTTCTTCTTCTTCTTCTTCTTCTTCTTCTCCTTCTTCTTCTCCTCTTCCTCGGGGCCTAGAAAGCTCAGTTGGTAGAGGCCTCCCTCCGTGGCCAGAGGTCGCGGGTTCGAGCCTCAGCCGAGCACAGTCCGGGCCCCTGCTGGTTGGGTCGGTGTCTGTATAATGTGACCGGCTGAGGCTAAGTCATGGTATTCCCACTAGTCTCTAGGTGGCAGCCCGTACATTGTCATTGGGACCCAAGCCCGGAGAGCACCTTTGAAGTGGAATTGGGCTTGTAAAAATATCCTTCAATTCTACTCCTCCTCCTCCTCCTCCTCCTCCTC
>BMAT01010056.1:202631-214215 GCA_019649035.1 Elysia marginata | reverse complement strand
TTTTTTTTTTCAAAACCATTTGGCATCTTTGGTAACGTAACACTTTAGAAGCCACACCCATCTGCTAGAAGCTTAATATACTCCCCTGGTTGCCTTTTATTTTAGCCCATTAAATTTGTTGAATGAAACTTATGCTGAGCTAAAATATAAGGATTGAAAGACCCAGGGCCACGAATATCTTCTGCTCTGCTCGCAACACTGCGTGATAGTCTACACGAAAAGACTGATAGAACAATTGTTGAAGTTGATTTTTTCCTCGTAGCCAGACTACTCCCTTGTAAAAATCGAATTTTAGCTGACGTTTGCAAATGAGTGGAAGCCCTGGGTCAAAGCGCACCTTCCAGGCCTCTTGCAAACGACCTTTAGGAAACCGTTCACGGCAGATACAGCTTAGGCCTTGTCGTATTAGTTTTTTTTTATACCCTTGAATGGCATTCACAAAACAGGATTTTATGTCAAGTTGTCACCTATATTTATCCCTATGTGCAAAAAAAAGTTGGCAAACGAAAAATAAATTTGCAACAACGTTTATTTAGTAATAGGCAATAAAGGGGGGGGGGTACTTGCATGGGCACAATTGAAAAGAACACAGTTTTGTAGTTTGAAAGAAGTTAGGTCGCGAGTTATTTTGGATTCTAAGAAAAGAACACCCTTTTTTGCGTGCCGAAAAGTGATGTGGCGGACTCTCAACCTGAACGAAAGGGAAAAGGCGCTTTGATGAAGAATTAATTTGCTTTATTTCTTAGTTAAGGAACATGTCGAGCCTTTGTATTCGTATGGTAGCCTACTCGTATACAGTTATAGAGTCGTGTAATATAAAATGTTCTTTTATCAGTAACACCGCCACCTTTCCTTGCTGGCAACTCGCGAGGCTGTAGGGCCTACTTGTTGCGTTGACTCATAACTAGATATATGACCGGGTGGCGTGGTTATCGTCTGCCGGATGCCAGTGGATGGAAGTTGCAATCATTATGCACTGTTATAGTTTACCGTTATTTTCATTGTCACGTACAGCTACTGGCTCTGTGGCCTAGCGGAAAGACACTCGCTCAGAGATCGGGAGGTGCGTGGTTCGATCCTCGGCCGAGTCAAAACAAGGACTTTAAAATTGATATTAGCAGCTGATCCGCCTAGTGTCTGGCATTATGGATTTAGTTTTAAGCCTGGTCGGCCCGGTGTCAGGATATCGATAATTTGACTGGGTGTGGTGTATGCAAGCGCTCCTTACATGGCACAACACTTTCAATTGTCCCAAGCGCCGTCTCTGATATAACCTCGAAGTTGACTGGGACGTTCAAATTCAAACAACCATACCAAACCACATACAGCTTTTATTATAAAAATATGTATTAGTTGCTTTGGTGTGATTAGGTCCATCTTAACTCGAAAAAAAAAAACAACTTCGAGCATTTTTGGCTTTGGGTTTTTTTTTTTAGTCGACATGAGCTGAATTCGAAAAAGCCCAATTTTATTGGAAATGAGATAATAGTGCAAATTATCGTTACTGTCGGCTAACTCCCTCATTGAAGTCAATTGCTTGCAGGCAAAAACGACAACTTTGTGCTCTATTCTAATTCCCAATTTCCATATCTTATTTTTGTTGAAGACAATTATATGAATGAATAGCACGAAAAATAAAACCTAGAATGATTTTATGAGACTTTTTTATTGATATTTTCATTATAGTTTTACTTCAAACTGCTCTTCTTAGTGCAACGAAACATCGCGTAATTATAGTCTCTTGCAC
Organism: Elysia marginata; assembly: GCA_019649035.1. Lineage (NCBI taxonomy): Eukaryota > Metazoa > Mollusca > Gastropoda > Plakobranchidae > Elysia > Elysia marginata. The sequence goes on along the minus strand of BMAT01010056.1, from coordinate 212,468 downwards.
TTGCCTGGTTTTGGTCGCCGCACCAATCAATCATGAATGTGCATTCAGCGTCGTTGAAAAAGCCGAAGAAGCGGCTTCTATGGTGAGACGTGGTCAGATATTCTCATAGCAAGCTGGGTGGGGGGGGTGTTTGCGTTTGCTTCTTTCCACAAACACCAGCATTTGGTTTATAAGTCTTGCAGTTAACCACCTCCTCTTGTAAGCATCTCTTGTCACTTCCTTCTCATTGGTGTGCTAAACGAGTCACCTTATGAACCCGAGAGAGACTGAACATTTCTCTGCAAATGGCTAATTAGCCGCTAAATTCACTACAACACCCTGTATCGTGATGGAACGGCCTTTGCAGCTCCTCTTGGGTACCTGTGTTTTCCATAAAGGTGAAATTCCAATTTGATTAGTTCCTCTTAAAGATTAAAACTAAAAAGTTGAAACAGGTGTTACGTTTTACCCTTGTTGTAAATGATTTACAGTGGAATCCTCTTAAGATAAACTCCCCTCGGCCCAAATAAAAAGTTTATTTTATCCAAAGTTTTTATATCAAGCAGTACCATTATAAAGAAAAATAAGGAAAGAGAACGAAAACCTAGTTTATTATCTGAACCCAAAGTTCATCTTAAACAAGGTTTATCTTAAGCGGATTCCACTGCAGGGCTTTCAGCTGTGCTACCAACGCAATAAGTATTCACAATCTTTTACGTGTACTAAGTCTGGACTGCATGCAATTAAAGCTTAACAAAGGGGGGGGGGGGGGTGTTGAAGTTCACAATACTGCGCTTAAGATACATTGAAGGGCTGTCGTAATTATTTTGGGAACTCCCGAAGGTAAGAGACACAGGCACTTTTGGGAAAAAAAAAGATTTTTGGTGGGGAAATGAGATGAGAAATAATAATTAAGCCTATTTTCATTGCGTTGAAAGAAAAGGGGTTTTGAAAAAGCAGTGAGAGCATTTCAAAGAAAATCAGAATGATTGTGTTATAATTGTATCTAAGCTTGTGGTTAAGGACTGAGGACTGAAAACTTTTCGTTTGGTATGAATACACCGGAGCAAACACTTTTTTTTTAGTTTCTTTTAAAATCAAAATTACTTTTTAGTAATGGCTGCATACGTCTTATTCTGTCAAAATGTTGTATTTCGCCTTTGTTTATAAATATGTATCTTTCTCACAGCTGATGCTTTTCATTGCCTATCCTTGGGTCATTGTAAGCACGCCAAGACATATGCCTATATCCTTTTTTTGTCTTCCTTATGTCTGGAAGCGATAAATATTTTATTCTTATAGATACATGAATGAGTAGTACAAACAATAAGCTATAATTTTTTAAGGCTTATACGTTTTATTTGAGCCTTCATTATTGTTTTACAAGTTTATTAATGCCTCCATTATCGTTTTACATTAAACTGCATTTCTTAGTTCAACGATGGGTACATGCAGCCTGAAATGACACGTTTCAAGATTATACTTGTTGTGTCATTTTAATTAACTCAAGAGTTCATCGATGTCGCTGCAGCTGGTCGTGTTTATGAGTGTCTTTTGTTGATTTGAAGAAAAAAGAAGGTAGCATTTTGAGGTCGTCGATATCTCTGTGACCTAATACTTCTTTTTCCTCGATGATAAACTGCCGTGTGTGCAGTGTATAGGATATTGCTGCCTGCAAATTTTGTTAGGGCCGGGCCATGCTGTTCTATTTCTTCCAATCCTTTAAAGTACAACGGCGGTGTATGACCTATTCTAACGTGACATTCCAAAGGACTCTCCAGACTAGAGGATTAAAGGGACAAGAGGTATTTTAAGTCTAAAAGTAAAAGATAGTCGTTATCGGTATCTCTCTCTCTCTCCTGCGGGCCTCATGACTCGGCCCGGGATAACAGATGTTATTTATCTCTCTAACAGCCTCTAGCTAGAGATGGTTGCATTCTTCACCACTGTCATAGTGGTAGTTTAGGTGTTCTACTTTAATGAAGGAAAAGCAAGTAAATAATCACGTTTAACAAAACGAAGGAATAAAATAAATCAACGAATAGTACTTTAACATAAAAATTAAAATAACGGTCTCTTGTCAAGTTCAATTAGTGCCTCAAGTGAATCTGTCGTAATGGACATTATTTGTAACATAATATCGGATATCGTTATAAGAAAGCTGTCTTTAACGTTAGTAAAAGCGACTCAAAACTATGACCAACAGTCTTTGAGAAATGACTATTAAAAAGTATATACTAAGAGTAGGGTTCGGGGGAAAAAGGAAGAGAGAGGGGGCACACAGACAGATAAATGGAGACATAGAAGAAAGGTGGTAAGGGAGAGATATAGAGAGAGAAACTGTCCGATAGAGACAAAGATTTGAGACGGAAAGAGTTAGCAGCAGAAAGACAATGGAGACAGACAGACAGACAGACAGACAGAGGGAGAATGTAGAGGGGGGCAGATATAAGCTTAGATAGTGACTGAGATGGGATGGAAAAGAGAAAGGGAGTCACGAGACACGTTAATAATTGTGAATATGGCGCTTTCGGCACAATATTCTGGTCTTTTATTAGTCTGACTTTTACGTTTGCACGCTTTTGAGTTAACACTGTTGGACAAAGATTGTTTGCTTTTCCCTTACTAGGTTTAGTCACTTTAATTTGATGGGTAATGATCCTATGAGGCCAATTTCATAGAAATATTGAAGTTGACAAAATAATGGAAAGGTCACTATTATGGGATGACGCTTTAATTTATTAAATGTATTATGCTCATTTGGTAAATTCTCTTGCATTGAAGCGGCTATATGACGTTTTTACCAAACGTTTTCTTATTTAATTCTTCTTCCCAAGTATGGGGGCTGTTTTAGGACTAACCTCTCTGAGTTGTAAAATTCAAAAGATAGGCTCACCAGCGAACTCTTTTGTGGGCGAGGAAGATTATTCGAATAACCCTAGTGCTGAATCTAAGCCTAAAAATGCATCATTGCCCAAGGGGGACTATTCTAAAAGAAGTTTTTTAAGCTCATGGAACAACGCCAAAAAAGTGACAGGAAACTCTAAATTTTGTAGCATCTGTGATTGGTATATCAAATTTCTGTTCAGAGAAATGCATCGTGTTACATGCGTTGGGCAAAAAATGATATCTTACTTGATCGTTTCAGATATTACGCATCGTCGGGCATTTCATTCTTTTCCTTAAAAAAAAGCTATTTGTTGAAAGCCCTGTTTAAGATATTTGCACAACATCTTGTCTTTAAGTCTTTGCACTGCTTGTCTTATCTTTAGGGATATTGCGGACCACCACTTCAAAGTTTGATAATGGTCGAGTGGTTTTATCTCTGCTCCGATCTAGATTTGTGTGGCATCGAGTCGTTTTAGTTTGTGTGTGGGACTTGCATTCTTCTTTTGCGATAAAAGAAAAACTATATAATTGCGTTATGCTAGTTTTCATATCTCTCAAGGTGTCAGTTTTGAAAATAATTTAGCAGACTCGCATTCTTCATTCCATGTAGTAGAAAATGAAACTTGAGTTAATGTGCTGGTTTTCATATCTCCTATTTTTTTTTCATGCGTTCACGTTTTAAAGGACTTTGCATGAATTGTAAAATACAGGATTGCCTGCTTACAATTTTTCTTTGCTCTTTTTGTTTTTCAAGGTGTTTTGCATCTTTTTTTTTTAATAGTCTTGCACCGTCAATGTTTCCAATGAGAAAAATTGTATTGTTTGGTTTTTCTTTTACGGGCTCAACTCAGGAAAGGAGCAAAGACCTTACATGTAACCTAAATTTAGAAGGCCTTATGGAAGCTTTCTCTATCTCTTTGCTTTTATCCCATTTTTTTACATTGATTGATGTTCTTACGTTGCATTTTTAGAGCCCCATTCCGACCGTATCCTTTTTTTATTGTTGTTGTTTGTGAAATTTAACTTGTCTTGTAACACTGTCTTGTTGGTCTGACTTTTTCGATTTGTTATTGTCTCAATGAAAAAGATTGACAATTGAGACGTTATAGGTCGCAGTCGGTTTATCCTGGTTCTATTGTTCCTTGTTTTTTTATATATATATCCTCAAAATCGTTTTCTTTTTTATAGTGTGAAATCACTTGCTCTTGTAAATAGGAAATAAATTGGAAGAACTTGACGTATATCGTCCTGCTTAATAAGGACTATCGCTTGTTGACACTCTAAAGACATATCATTATATCTATTTGAGAAACATTCATTAATGATGGGGTAAAATTGAGGAGGTTACGACAGAAGCAACGACTTCAGTTTTTTTTTCTTTCCACGAGATTATATGAATTGTTTATTTGTATGCCTGTCTAAATACTCAAGGCGGAGATGGAAAAAGGTTTAGACATTTTTCTAGATTTTGGAGATGTTGAATATAGGCATATACCAAGAGCATGAAACTGGGGCACGGGTAATATTGAATGGGCTTTGATCTACTTCTGCTTTAAAAAAACATTGAATCAAAATTTGAAGGTTTTTTTATTTTGTTAATGGTCTCTGGCTCCTGGCATATTGACGGCTACATTAAGCCAGCTGCTTCTGCAGATGGTAGGCCCAGACCTAAATGAATCAATCCAGGTTATCGGTAAGGCCTGTGATGTTGTATGTTTCAGTTAGGCCCCTATGTACTTTTAGAATTTTTGTTTCTATCAAATACATCTATTGAAAAAATAATTCGAAATGCAGAGACTCTGTTGTAAGTGGGCCGAGCATAAGGATAGAAAACTTGTTCCGGAGTGTTTTTAAAAACTATAAGCATTTGTTTTTAGATTATTTTTTTTCCTGTGGATCATGTATGCACGCTTCCAAAAAATAAGGGTATGTAGACTACATCATAACTTTTCAAGCATTCTATAAGCGTTCTGAGATATGTTTAGCAAATTTATGTAGGCTTCTCCTCACCCACTTGGTGGTAGGCACTAGATCTAGACAGCTAGAGCACTCGAAAAGTTAAACGGTCATTATCAGAACTGATGGGAGGGAATTCTCTGAGTTATCTGTCTCTTGCGTTGAGAAGTTGTGGTGGGCTGATGGCAGACTAGATCTAGCTGTCCCTCAGGCGGTTTTTTAGTCTTTCATTATACGCTCAAGAGTGACACCTAGGTTATCTCTACGGGTTTCCGGTATCTTTAACTTGTCCGAGCACAACTATTCCACTAAGACAGATATTATGGCATCAGATATAACCAAGAAGGAGGGGAAAGGATATCCAACCTTATATTTGAAAATAGATCTGCAGCCCATTCTGGTGGGTATTCATCAAAGAAGTTCGATGCCATTCGCGGGTCCACCTATATCTCACTTTCAATCTGGCTAGTTTAGTTTTCAATTTATGATCGAAGAAGGAGATCTACAAGCAGAATAAACATTTTGGCCATAATCAGCCTTTTACTCCAAAATAAAATTTATACTTTACGACTCATAATTGTATCAAAAAAAGTTAAATTTTTTGTAAATGGTCAGCAAGTCCCTTTATATGGGTATATAAATGTTTGAATTTGAATTTTATCTAGATCTGCTATATTTCATAGAGAAAAATAAAGGTCTCTTATGAAAGTGGGATTTAAAAAAAAATCTCGATACCCATAGAGATTTGGGCCTGGCAACGGCATCAGTCTTTGTTCAGCCTCGCCAAACAAACAGAAAGAATAGCATGTAGGAAATTCGTTTCCTTATATGCAGTCACCTCAAAATGTCTTTTGTATACGAGAGATGTCCCTTTTAACCCCTGATACAAGATATAATAAAAAGCTTTTGTGTCGTAGTTGATTGTGTCTGTGCCTGTTGTGGTCTTGTTTAGTCAAAAGGGCTTTTTATACAACTAATGGCTTTTTGGACCATATCACCCGACACACACCACTTCCACCGAAATAACCAGCTTTCTCTTATTTCGTTTTTGCTCAACAAGTGCTTTGTACTCGTCTTGCACTCTGTATATTTAGGGGTTGCTTTGTTTTGTTTGTGTGTGTGTGTCTGCTTTAGGGTTTTGGTTCGTATTTTTTCGTATTCGTTCAAATGATAATTTTTTTTGCTTTTGCTCGAGAACCACTGATAAGGCTGGAATGTCAGTTTTGTTTAGGCCTAGTTGTCACAATACGCAATAGGAAATCTGAATCACCACTCCAGCTGCAAGCTCAATGCTTGTGTCTAAATCTTACCCTGGCTCCTAAATAGTTTCTGGTAACTTCGCCCCTTCAATGACCTAGCAGGATCACTTTCTATTTTACTTAAACCTGTCATTTGTTTCAAGCACAGGGTTAATCGTATAATATAACTGCTTTGTTGTTGACAATGGGATACAAGGGAAAACCCAGAACAGTCAAAGGTAAGAGGTGTAAATACTCTGAAGTTTATAGGCTCTAATTGATATATAACATTACGACTATTACTGCACTCAAAAAAATTTTCGCAAATAGGTCGCTTGGATATAACTGGCAAAATACAAAATAACGATGATATAAGTTTAAACGGCATCGAAAGGAAAAATACTTTGCTATTTAAAGACAAAACAAATTTAGAAGCAAAGCTGGGAAGAGAGAGAGAGAGAGAGTAGATGCGTAATGAGGGATAAAGAGCTAAATGGGTGAAGGTTTAATGTCATGTGCACTTTGCGCCATCACTAGTTTTTAATGATTAGTTTTGGGTCATCATTATACATGTAGTACCTATAGCTTAAGTACAGCGTCTTAAATACTTTGGTATGTCAAACAATGTTTTGGTGAGACCGCTTTTACTTCGCTCTTAACTGTTTTATCAAATTTTTACCGATGCAGTAAGTTGCGTCGTACAGATGCATGGGCTGTCGATTCGGTAGACTTAACTTTTCGATCCCTGAACCATAACAGTGTATTTATGCCTATAGGAGAATAAAATTAATGTAATAACAAACCGTGCTCACCAGAGGGTGAGCTTATAAAGAATCAGTTTTCACGCTTGTTTTATTTAGCCCGTTAAAGAATGAGATAAATATGGAGAGGTGGGACCAACAGAACGCACTTTCAACTCATTCCTAGGAACGGCGAAGGTCGAGTCGCCTTGCTCTTTCTTCTATCAAATATCTAGCCTTTTATTAAGAAGTCGCTGATAATGAGGTTGTTGATTAGTATCAGACCAGCTGCGATTAAATCGATGTTTTTTATGATTATTGACTCAGAGTTCGTCAATGCCATTGCTGATTGTAGTGGTGATGGTGGTGGTATTGGTGAGTCTTGTAAGTATTGTTGTGGTGGTGATGGCTATCGCGGTGGGTGTAATGATAGTGGTAGTGGCTCTACTTGTGGTGGGGTTATGGGGGATGTGGTGATGGTGGCTCATGTGAGGGGTGCTATGTTGGAAGTGGTGATGTAGGCTCTTGTGGTGGGTGTTAAGATGGTGGTTATGGCTATTGTGGTAGCTCTTACGATGTATCCACTCTTGTAGTCGATGTTTTTGTGGCAGTAATACCTCTCGGATACGACAGTGGGCACGCAACGCCCGCTGATTTCCGGCCCGATCAAGATAGTCTAAAACTGACCTACTGGTTTTTCATATTATTGGTTACCTAGTGGTGAAACTACTACATGAGCGCATGACATGACTCGAGCAACAGAGCGTGATTTCATGAGGCAAAAATCCATCACCCCATTCGCGAGGCATCGCACGAACATGGCGAGGGATGATTCATAGAGATGAGATGTTGTGTCAGTGTTACCCCACCGTCCTCACTTGGCCACATCTGACCATCACCCCTTTGAGACCCTCTAAGGCATTATTTTGGAGGAGGAGGAAGGTCGAATATCTGACCAAAATCTTATTGAAGTAAAATCCAAGATTGGTTTTTAAAGCCTAACATAAAATTGTATTTGGAGGGTACCTCCCATTTTCTAGTCTCACCTATGCGGAAGTGTGTAGATTTGCGTATGAACATTACAACCAATGGTTTCGTCTTCTTTACCTCTCAACACTCAAAGAAGCACAGGCCACCACCAAAGGTCCATCCTATCCTGTGCCCATCCCTTCCAGCTCCTTCCGGGTCTTCTTTGCAGTTGCCATCTGTCTCCTGCCTCCACGTTATTCTCGGCCACCCTCTGGTTCTGCGGCTCTTGGATTTTATAACACTGGCCGTGTTTTGTTGTGCAATGTATTGGTGTCTTCGAAGCGAGACCAATTTACGCCCACTTTCTTTACCTTATCTACACTTCCGTTGGCTGTTGATTATTTGTTATTTCGTAATGGTCTTACTTACTGTTGATAACCTGTGGTTATCACACAACAATAATATATCTTACTTTATTACTTACTTACTAAATTATGAAACTATCCAGCTTCATTTTTGACACCTATGCTGCATGCATTGACGCCATACCACAGCTTTCCGGTCCTCTCTTTTTTTCGGTTGTACTTTTGTGTGATGTTTTTTCTTTTTTCAGTTCTTTATGTTGTCAAAATAAACTGCTGTTGGTCTTCCTCAGCCTGTCTCCCTCTCAATTTTTTTCTTCTGAAATGATATCGTTGTGCATATAAAAATGTGCATTGTTGACAGATATCTATGCACATATATCTTAAGGGTCAAAATTAATCTCCCACATCCCACCTATATCGCCTTTTTAACGTACATGGAAAATTATTGAATGGTCCATTTCCGAAACTGTTTTGTAACTACACCTCCGGCTTTCTAGATTACCTCCCTGATAAATGAGCGCCATCCAAACAAGAAGGAAAGTGAGAAAAATGTAAGCAAAGGGGGGGGGGTTGAGACAAAAAAACTACACTATGGTTCCAACTGCTTCAACAACTAAGTCATTGTACTCTTGGCTTCGTTGCAGTACAGTTCTCGAAACCAATGGTTAATCACCTAGCCGTCGATCTCTCAGCTGTTATGTGAATGAGAGAGGTCGTCCACTGTCTGCGAAGATAGTTAAAAGTTTTCGAATCAATTCTTTGTAAAATGCAACAATTTGAATCCAGTTGTGCGTCGGTATGGTATTAGAATTTTGTGGTTTTCTTATTTTATGCCTAAATGATATTAATTTGCATGCAAGAACTGATTGCAACAGCCATCTGGTCTAATGCTTATTATGTCCGTGTAGGTCTGCACAATGTCCTATACAATTAAAAAAAAAGGAGAGGGCAATGTGAAGATTAAATCTGCGGTGAAAAATATAATCTATGTCATAATCCGATTATCTTCAGTCGCAGTCAAAACAGAAGGACAGGATGTCCATTTGTACCCCCTAAATTCGGTGCAAAATAGTGATTTTTTTTCAAATACTTGAAGTCAAAGATTGAAATCGAATGCTTGAAATGAATGGCAACATGTTATTTGATTCAAGACGGACTATGAAGTGATTCTCTCAAATGGAATTAGCAAAATATAAGGGAAAACACACGACCGTGTCCGTCCATGTCTGATTAATATAAAGGTTGTGTTTTTATTAATGACTTGCCGAATTTTGGTATTTACCCCCTTGTTTGCGGGATGTTTTTTCACCTGATTAGAACTGGGCAACAACTTATTTTTTCTCTTTTAAAAAGCGTCTGGTGTTCAGTCTCTCAAGCTTGTGATCGATGGCTGAGGGGGGGGGGGGGCGGTGGTGCATGACTTCGATAATTCTTGGGAAGGTATAAAAATCGCCTATCTATCGCATGAATGCTGTGTGTTTATCTATGAGATGGAAGACGCGGCTTAAGCTAGTCAGAGATACAGCCTGGCACGGCCAGTGTTTGTGCTTGGATTTAGTACATGTACTTTTCTGCTGCTCGTAATGTACTAGAAAGGGTTTGGATAAAAAGGTGGAGCCAGACAGAGACAGACAAATAAGTAGTGCGAGAGAGAGAGAGCGAGAGAGAGAGGATGAGAAACAAGCAAAGAGAGAAGGGGGG